>JAKZHN010000029.1:282074-456015 GCA_037179335.1 Cyclaneusma minus | reverse complement strand
AAAACCACCTTTATTTATAAATATTAAATTAAATATAAAATTATTATTTAAAATAAGCTAAATAAATTAAAAAAGCTAAATGCAATAATTTATATTTTAAATATAAAACATAAAAAATTATTATATAAAAACTATTTTATATATAAAAATTAAAAATATAATATTAAATTATATAAAAATTAAAAATATAATATTAAATTATATAAAATCATATTTAATAAAATAAATAAAAAATTATTTTTTATAAAACATATTGCAAATATAAATAAAAATCCTATTATATATATATTAAATAAAATTTCAAAATTTTAATAAAATAAAATAGAATTTTAATTAAATTATAAAATTATAAATTGCCAAGCATTAAAAATATTTGTAAAAAGTATATAGCAAACTTAAAATTAAAGCCAAAATTAAAAATTAAAAATTAAAATATATAAAAAATTAAGCTATTTTAATAATATTTTTAATATAATAAAAATTCTTATATTATTTATATATTTTAATTAAAATTATATTATAAAAACCAAAATAAATTTATTTTATTAATTTATTTATAAGCTATTTAAAAGATAATTAATTATATTAATAAAAAATTAAATTTGCAAATTAAAAAGCCTAGTAAAAATTTCTATATTATTTATATTTAAAACAGTAGCTTGCATTTATATATTAATTATAAAAAATTAAATAATATTATTATTAAAAATTGCTATTTATTTATTTTAATTGATAAATTTTTAATTAAATTAAAAAAAAACAAAAAATTTTATTAAATTATATTTTAAAAATTTATATTATAAAAATTATATAAAATATAGCTATTTTAAATATTTAATAATATTATTTAAATTAGCAAATATATTAGCTATATTTTAAATCTATATAATTGTTTTTTTTTTAATTATTATTATAATAATTTATTTTAATAATTTTTTAATTTATTTAAACTTTTTTAATAAATATGATAAATATATAAAAATTATATTTAAAAAGCTATAAAATATTTTTGTTTTATAAAAAAACCAAATATAAATTTAAAATAAATAGAATCTTATTTTTAAATTTTATAATAGAGAGAGATATATATATAACCGGAAACAACATATATTATTTAGAAATAGCCTATATTAATTATATATATAAAATTGCAATTATTTTTAAAATAAGCCAAGTTTTATAAATAATTTATTTTAAATATAATAAAATTATATTATTTATAATTAATTAATTTATTAATAATATAAATAGTAATAATAAAAGCTTATTTAAATAAGTTTTAGAAATCTAAAAAGCTTTTTAATATGTTAAAAATACATTTGCAAATAAATTAATATTGCAATATTTGAATTTTATAAAATATTTGCAAATTATATATAATATTTTTAAATTTATAATATTAAATAATTTAATGCAATATTACTAATATTTAATAGTTTTTTAATTTTATAAATTAATTAATATAAAATTAATATATTAAATATATAGTTTTTTAAAAATATAGCTGCCGTTCCAAATATAATAATTATATTTTAATTAAAATTATTAAATTAAGAACCTAATATTATGTATTTTATGTATATATTATAAATATGAATTTTTAAATAAAAATTGCATTTTATTTAAATTATTTAAATTTAAAAAATGAAAATAAAATCTATAATTATTTTTAAAATTTAAAAAATAATAAATATATAATAAAAATTTAAAGCCAATTTATATTATTTAAAAATAAATAATAGTAATTTAAAAATAATATATTATATTAGAAAAGCAAATTATATATTTTTATAGCAAATATATTATATAATAAACTTTTATATAATTTTTATAATGATAAATTAATAGGCTATTTTAAGATAAAATAAATTTTAATTTTAATTTATTATAAATATTATTAATTAAATATAAAAATAAAAATATATAATTATATATATAATTGCTATATTTATCAATAAAATAAAATTTTTGCTTTTAATCAATAAGCTATAAATATATTTATTATAAAACCTTATTATAAATTTATTAAAATTATAATACATAAGCAAAATATATAATATTATTTTAATAGTTATAAATTGTTATATTAAAATTATATAATTTATATCTATAATTAAAAATATTAATATGCAATTTTTAATAAAATTATTTATTTTATAAAACAAATTAAAACTATTATATTTAATTATAGCTTTATATTTATTAATATATTATAAAAAGCCTTTTGCTATAAACTTTATATAATATATAAATATAATATTTTATTTTATTTTTAAATAAATAGGCAAATAAAATAAACAAATTAAATTTTAAACTTTTATATATAATATTATTGCAATAATAAAAAAGCAAATTAGGCTATTTAATTGGCTATAATAAAATTTGCCTATAATAATATAAAGCAAAAAAAAAAAAAAAATTATTTATAAATTAATATTAATTTCTTTATATAATTTATAAAAATTAAAATATTTAATATATATATAAAGGCAAATATACGCTATTATAAAAATTAAAACAATATTATTAATAAATATATAAAATAATATATAAAAAAGCATAAAATAAAAAAAAATAAAAAAGAGCCAAAAAGCTAATAATATATATATATATATATATTTATTATTAAAAAACTAAAAGCCCAAATTTATTATTTAAAATTCCTAATTGGATTTTAATTAAAATAATTATATTGTGTTTTTTATATTAGCTTTTTAAAATTTGCTAAAGCATTTTAAAATAGTGTATATAAATTGTATTTTATAAATTTTATAAATTTAAAAAAAATCAAAAATATATAATTAAAAAATTATAATATATAAAAAAACCCAAAAAGATTAGCTTATATTTTATATATATTTAAAAAATTAAAGCTAAAATTAAAATTAAATATTGGCCCAAAAAAATTTAAATTCTTTTTAATAATTTTAACCAAATTTATTAAAAAAATACCAAAATTAAGTTATAATAATTATAAAAAAAATATAAAAAATAAAAAACCAATTCCAATTTTATATTTAAATAAAAAACGCCTAATCATATATAATAGCAAATAAAAGCAAAAATAAAACTATTTAAAATATAAAAATATAAATTTAATTGTTTATTTAAATTTCAATTAATTTAATTTAAATTATATTTTACAAAAAAAAAAAAAAATTAAAAATTTAATTAAATTAAATTAAAAACTATAAAACGCATAAATCAAAATTATAAATCCCGTATATTAAACAATTTAATTAAAAACAAATATTATATAAAAATAAACCAAATTAGCAAAATTAAAAAACCTATAATATTTCCAAATTAGCCAATTATTTACCCCAATTTGCATATATTAAATTTATAATTTTCATGTTTTATATTATACTGCCAAAGGCCCAATTTTCTTTTTCTATATTAAATAAAAAATAATTAAAAATAATTAAAACTGTAATTTATTTATATTTTAATTAAATATATGCAAAAAAAAATTAAAAAATTAAAAAAAATTAATTGCTATATATAACAAAATATAAATTGCGAAAATAATTTTACTTAAAGCTATTATTGCAATTATAATATTTTTAAAAATATTTTATATTTTATATTTTTAAAAAATATATATTTTAAAAAAATATATATTTTAAAGCAAAAGAAATCCCGGCAGCTTTTATATTATTTTTTAATTAAATTAATTTATTATTATAATTAGCGTATTAGTTTTTAAAGAAAACCTTAAATTTTAATATAATAATAGCGATAAAATATAAAAATATTGTAAATTATATTAAATAAAAAAAATTAAATAGCAAAAATTTATAAAATAATAAATTAGCCAAAAAAATAGAAAAAAAAAATATTATACAATAAAAGGGCTTATAATTACCGCAATAATAATTGTATTTAAAATTATTTATAGCCTAATTACAAATGTTAAAACTTTTATAACAAAAATTAAATATAAATGCGGGCTTAATAATAAAGCAATTTAAATCCTGTAATAGAATTGCAAATTTAACGCCATTATTGCTATAATCACCGCCAGTAATTTTATTGCGCGGATTTTAAAAAAAAAATAAAAATAAAAGAAAATTGTATTTCGCAATTAAAAATATTAAAAACTATAATATTAAATTGTTTCATAAAAAAGGCCTAATTTTCGCTAAAAAAGCATATATTGAAAAAACCTATATAAAAGCAATAATAAAAAAATCAATAAAAATAGGAAAGCCTGCTTTATATAAATAAAGCCTTTAATAAAATCTAATATAGCCGCTATAAAAAAAATTACTAGAAAAAAGAAAAAATTCTAAAATTCGCCAAGAAAATTAAAAAAAAATCGAAATTAAAAATTCAGTTTAAAATTAAAATACCATTATTGCAAAAAGCGCATAGCGCGCGCATAAAAAAAACCAAAAAATTCAAAAAAATTCAAAATTAATTATTTAAAATAAACCGCCGCTGTACTAATTTTCCGGCATTTGCAAAAACAACGCGCAAAAATCAATATAATATATGCAAATTAATAAAAATAATAAATTTCTAATAAATTTTAATATAAAAAAATAAAAAAAATAAAATAACAAAAATAATTAAATAAAAGCCTAAAATTAGTTTAATAATAAATAGCGCAAGCTATATATTAAAATTAAAATTTTAAAAATCAAATAATAATAATTTTAAAAATAATTATTAAAAATAGCAAATTAATAAAAACCTATAAATTTATACGGCTAAAATAAAAAATAAAAATCAATAATTAAAATTTAAATATTAAATTGCTAAAAAGCAAAACCCCGTATTTAAAAGCTCTAAATCCTAAAATTAGTAAAAAAACCCCAATTATTATATAAAGCTAAAAAAACGCTTTGCGAATATTTTATGAAATATATGCGATAGAAATATATAAAAAATAAATATTATTTATTAAAAAACCTAAATCAAATTTCTAGTATATAATATTTAAACACTGCTATTTTTATTTAAAAAAAGCAATGGCTATTTTTTATAATTAAGTAATATATATAACGCACCCCTATTTGCCAATTTATTTTTAACCATTATAATAAAAAATTATATCCTTGTTGTTTTTTTTAATATATTTTTTAATATATTTAATGCAATTTATTATTGCTTTTATAAAATACTATTTATATAAAATACTGCTTTTAAAATCTATATATTATAAAATGCTTTTAATTATAATAATCCTTTATAATTGTAAAAACGCTTAAAATTACAATAATTGCTCCAATTATAAAATCCCTTTAACTATAAACCGACCATTTAAAAACAGTTTTTAAAATTGCATATAATTTAAGAAATTCTTTTATAATTATAAGGCTTTTATAAATTTAAAAGCTATTATGGTTTTAAAAGGCTTTTACGGTTTTTAAAAACTATTACGGTCCAAGCGCTGTTATGGTTTAAAAAATGCTTTTATAATTGTAAGGTTTTAATAGTTTTTAAAAGCTATTACGATTCAAACGCTTTCACGATTTTAAAAGCTTTTACAATTTTAAAAGCTTTTATAATCTAAGAAATTCTTTTATAGCCCAAGCGCTTTTATAATCCAAACGCTATTACGATTCAAGCGCTTTTGCAATTTAATTTTTTTTTATTGGCCAATTTCTATAACCGTTGGCCTAATGCTATAATAAATTCATTATTCGTCGATTTTTTACTATAAAATTAATTCGATTATTTTATAAAATTAAACCATTATATTTATTTCCTCGTAAAAGATTTTAAACCGTAACCGGATCAAATTATAAATTCAATCGTTATTAAAAATAAACTGTCTATCGTCCGTAGTTCTACCGTCACTCGGCCTTATAGAGGCCCGGCAATATTGGCGACGGCTTTGGCATCTTCATGGTTTTTTTTTTCTCATTGGCATCTCAATACATGTAATCCAGACTATTGCTATTTTATAAACTCGCGACGTTCGACTACTTCTAGTAATTGGGAATGTTCCTAATCATCAAGAACACAAGGTACCTCTTGTTAGACGATGTAGAAGTGGTCTTGCGACCAGCCCGCAAGAATTGCCACCACGACTCCACTAGCCACTAAGTAAGTATAGTTCAATGCACTTTGTGACTTTGCTTCTTCCGTTCCAAATTCTCCTTTACAGTTCACATGTTGTCGAGTTCCATTGCAATCGAATTTGGATTACCAATTTTCAGTCATATTTGTATGCTCATTTTCGCTTTCTCAATCCCAGAGTCCCATATCGTACAATCTCCAACCACCTTCCTGTGTGGCCTATTACTACACCTCACAACCGATTAAGGAGCCATGCCACCGCATGCGCTTATGGAAACCATCTCCCCGCTGAGCTATACACCCAAATCTCATCCAATCCACTATTTACGCGCGCAGACACCCTTCGCCCAGAATATTCCATAGCGCGAGAGCAGACACAACGATTCTTGTGGTATCAAGTGACCCCTAATGATAACAGCAATGTGACCGCCCAAATTATTGCAAACCCAAGAACCCCTGTACAGAAGTGCTGTTGACATGTACAGACCCGTCGCAGAGACTTCTAGAGAAAATGCTCAACTCGTAAACATCGTTCCCGCCTAGAGACGGATGTTGAAATGCGGCCCGAAGTTTTTGAAACCGAAAGACAGACCATGGCTTTTTGTTGACCCGACCTTCTCGTAAAGGGGACCGACCCTCGGAACAGGCTACTTAATCGTACAGTCTTCAATGAATTTGAAGCAAAGAGTTTCCCGGCGTCCAATGCTCACAACGATTCGATTCTGGCACTCGGCATCTGCATGGTTGGATCATCATATGCGTCGATCTTGATTTGCCACGGGTCGTATGCGCTACTATACGCGGGCACCGGATTTGAAACTTCGACTGGAGGCTGATAGCTGGTGTGGCTATACCAGTGTCCTTCTGCCGGAGAAGCATAGTTTCCACCACCTTGAGAGCTCACAGGTGCTTGTGCGACAGTATTCTGAGAAGGAGCTTGCGTCATGACTGGCAATGCATGCTGGTATTGTACCATGGGAGGCTCACTGTGCTGAGTGTGATATGCGGTAGGCTGATGGGGACCTTGCGCGTAGTAAAGCTCTTGTGGGGGCGGAGTGCGGACCACGGCGGACGAGACGCTTACGGGACTGCTTTGCACTGAATGTGTCAGGGCTTGTCCATGATAGCCAAGATCCGGAACGGAAGTTCGCGGTACTTGTTGCGCAGGACGGTAGTTCTGCACAGACGTGTGCATCGTCGCCACGCCGGGGTGGTTCTGCTCTGGAACGTAGTATGGCTGACCCGAAACGCCGGAGGCAGAATGTCGGTCACCATGGCCAGCCTCAATGTGGGGATAGCCATGACCGCTGCCGGCCATATGTCGTGGAATGTAGTCCTGGGAAGATGTATATCCAGCGAGGTTGTGCTGCCCAAATTCGTTGAACGAGTGTGCTCGATGCATGCTATGTGTCCGCGGGTCGGGCAGGCTATGAACTGGCTGAGACCATTGGGCGGGACCAGAATGCTGTGGGGTGAAAGGAGATCCGACGCTGTCCGAGTCTGAGGTTTCTCCGTCTTCAAGCTCCGAATAATGGACACCGCGTTGGTGTGATCGACGTTGGTGCTTTACCATAGTGGTTTTACGACAAAAGCTAAAGACATGCTGTCAATAAGTGCTCCTGATACGCAGATGGATGGCTACGCTTACCTCTTCAGACAGCCTTCGTGAGCGCACTTATATGGCCGCTTACCAGTATGTATTCGGCGATGGCGAGCCAAGCTTGAGGACTGCAGAAGGTCAGTACCGGAGCGAATTTCGACAAGTGGGGGATTCCATACATCAGAGAAGCGCTTGCCACAGCCAATATGCTGACATTGGTGAGGTTTCTCGCCGGTGTGTGTCCGAATGTGCACGGTCAAGGCACTTCTTTGAATGAAGCTCTTGCCACATCCTGGAGTTGCACAAGAATAGGGTCTCTCGTTTGTGTGGATGCGGTAGTGCCTTTGTAGGTCAGACTTTCTATTGAAACTCTGGAATGATGGGTAAGCACACTGGTAGGAAAGCTATTTGGAAAAGACCACAAGCGTACCTTTGTACAAGTCTCCCAATCGCATTGAAAGGGGCGAGAAGTGGGCTCGTTCTCTACCAACTCCATAAGCTCCATGATGAAAGTGTTGGGTGAGGTCTTGATGAGTGTCGAGTGGGGTTGGAAATTCGAGGTCACTGAGCCACGTTGGGAATGGTCTAGTAGGAATTATGACTTCGCCGGCTCATGGAACAATGGCAATTATGGAGTCTCCTTCAGGCAGTGAGCCGGCCGTTGGTTGACGTTCTGCTATTCGAACAATATCGCGCGGGTGTTGGAAGAGCGACGGGGTTGGGATAGCGATAGAGGGTTGAGATCAGATAGTCACGACGACAGTGATATCACCAAGAGGCGAGAGCCAGGCGGCTGATGTTGTCGAATTATTATCCTCTGCTCGGGTCTAGGACGATGTTGCTAATCCGCAGGTTGTTCTGACCAAGGGTTGGTTGGCCTTCTTGAATAGAGTGGTTTCTCGTTCGCAATGATGCTCAATGGCTTTCCAGATCGTAGAAACGGCAAATTTTTTCACTTCCCACGTTCGAAGCTATCCTGTCGTGCTTGGTGTATGTCGATGCCGATGAGCAGGGCAGTCGCTTGTCTTTTGTTTCCAAGTAAAGAGAGAGTAGTGGAGCCGGGGCTGTGGTGTAGCAAGTGTTTTGCGGCGATGTTTCCCAGAGACACGGGATGCAGCTTCGTCAATTGGAAGAGGGAGGATGTGGTACGGTATATAAGCATGGGAGTGGGAGAGGTCGAGCAAAGTATTATGTACGGATATGGGTAGTGCAGGCAGCACGGAGCACCAGATGCTTTGGCTGGGACTGGGTCCGTTTCTAGAAGCGTGCGTGGTAAGGGATTGGCAATTGCTCAAGAGAATGACTACTGACTGACAGTCAATTGTCACTGATAATGGCCATTGGCGCTCTGCTGCTTCTGTTCATAGTCTGATGGAAATTAGCCGTCGTCACGAAGGCCAGGACCAGGGACCACGCAGAAGCGTCAGCACCATGCTTGCGATGTTGGAGCAGCCAGATTGACGAGGAGAGAGTGTGGCAGGCGCCGCCTGACGTACAGGAGCGCGGACGGGGATGGAGCCCACCTGCAGACTTGCAGACAACCCACTGCAGCAACGTCGAGGGGCACATACTGGGGCAATAATGTGGGCACTCGACTGGGCAGCGGGCAGGGATGGCACAGCAAGCGACAGGCGCAGAGAACGACCCCGGCTGATACTACAGCTTCCCAGACATTAGCGAGCCATGCAGGCCTGCTCGGCCCTCGGTAGGGGCAGGGCTAGTCGGGAAGATTGTGCTATATTCCACTCCCTATATGCGTGATTTCCATGCTTGGTGCGCGCTCGAAGGCCTCTGTTGAAGAGGCCTCCTCAGGGCCTCGTGCAGCACAGCGAGCAGGCCCAGTCCCCAGGCGGCCGCCTGCACGCTCCGACTGCCTCTCTGCCCTTCAATGCCCCTGCGACTATGCCGGAGGAGGCAGTATATCGCTGCTGACCGGAAGAGCATACATGTATACAAAGGCGATGAGTGGCCTACTAGCCCGTCCAGCGTGTGTATCGTCTGTGGCAGGATGCGGCACGCCACCCCGGACGACCGTTGCACTTCATGTTCCTTGGCGACGGCGGAAGGCCAGGGCTGCAGGGCCAGGGGAAAGAGAGACGACAGCCGCGCAGGGCCCTCGCAATAAATAGGCAGCCCATTTATGGCCTATTATGCCAAAGAATGCCCGACTATACCCACTAGATGCCGCTTGTAGCACCAGGCACGGGAGCAGCCGCCTTGGGCATGCTTTTCACGGTGAGCTTGTAGGGACTAGAGTAGCATTTTCGCAGAGTGACGAAGTAGTACATACCTACATACATATAGGACTACATGTATTCGGGCTCCTTTGATGTGCCAGCTGCCACCTGCCATCTGCCAAACTGGGCCCGTCTTCCGCTTCAAGGAACAGGCCGACTCGCAGATTGACTCCAGTGTTTGCGGGAGATGCTCGAAAGAAGAAAAGGCTGTTCCTTGTATGCACATTTTGCACAGCCATAAAGGACCCACTTGGAGCGCTATCTCGACTATTCCGCTTTGGTGCAGGCACCACCGCTCTCGGATGCCTCCGAAATCGTGACTTGGCATTGAATGGCGAGAAAGACTTCGAACTGTCTGCAACATGAGGGTACGTCGTCGTGGGGGGACTGCTGCCCAAGAGAGGCATGCTTAGCCTCAGGCGAAAGTTGACTTGTTAGGGTACAAAACTGGCTGAGGGCGATCGTCCTATGTATTAGTGACCGTCAGCCCCCGCGTCGATGTGGCTAGCACTCCAAGTTGGAGATCATGATTTTCGCTCTTCAATTCCCAGAGGCACATAGCTTTCAATCATACGGCCGAGAGCCAGCGTGGGGCTTGAAAACAAAGGCGTGGGCCAAGGAAGAGAGCTCTTCGAATCTCCGTGTTGAAGGCCCCTAATAGTACTTTCACCTCGTCTCTTAACACGGCGGCGACTACTGGCCTTGGAGCCGCGACGAGAGCCAGCTGCTGACGCACAAGGATCTGGGCCGAATTGGAGGGAAGCTCGATTCGGTCATTCCTGGACGTTAACATGGCTTACTATGCATTGTGCACGGATTTGCGGCCGGCATACCTGCAACTCTTCCACGTGTCTGCTGCCGTGTCTGCTTCGTCGTCGAGAAGATCGGACTCGCTGGAGCAGAAGCATAGGGTACAGCTCCTTCGACGAGTGGGAGCTTATACAGGTCCCAGCCACGTATCGTGACATAGTCGCCGGATATTTCCGGCAAGACAGGCAAAGCTGTTGGCGAGACATTAAAGTCCCTTGGCTCCGTTGTGGACTTGTCAAGTCCCTGCAAGGACTTGTTATTCTCAGTCTCGAGGTTGGTTGAGAGAAGGGAAGGGCCAGTCGCTCTAGGTGCCGACTCGGCCGGCTCGAACAACCAAGGCGAGATCGTCGACCGGCGCTCCTCAGCGGCGATCTGGTTCTGTGGGGCAGGCTGTGGCAGGGACTGGCGTCAAGGTCTCTATGTCCAGCGGCGGCGGATAGTAGTGGGGGAGGCAGCTCCCGGCGGGCCAGGGCAAAACCCCTGAGCGACATGATGTGAATCTTGCTAGGTAGGGGGCCAGGGGCACGGTGAGTACAAGTGCGGTAGGGTTCGGATGGCAAGCGTTCTCTAAACTGGATGGCGTTGTGGAGGACGGGCGAGGGAGTAGTGTGGGCGAAGGGCTGTTTCGACGTCGGCGATCGTTGCAAAAGAGGCAAAATGTCCTCGGTCACCAGCAGTCTCGTCGTCCCTGCATTCTGCGCCACCCGATACGTTCGCAGGCGCAGATATGCGGTCAGCCTGTGTTCGCACTTTTTCCAGTCTTCCGCTCGCCAATTTGGCTGCCCGCTCTCTTTTGTGCGAGACCAGATGGACGTGAAACTGATTGTGTTGATTCAATTGTGTTGTAGTAGCTGCCCGGTAGCGTGCTCGCCATAAGATATATATGAATGCCTGAAATTGCTGCCTGGCTGTGTGCTACCACCGTGCTGACATATGGAAAACTCACAAGTATCAACTTCAAACCTACCTACTCTTTCAGTCTCTTCCTACGAAATTCCACCCTCTCAGTCTCCTATCCCAGGCTTTCCCAGCCTTTTCTCTCCTATAATTATAAACTGCCTGCAGTAGTACTGTTGTTTATTATCTCCGTCGGCCCTCTCCAGGAACCTCTCACCTAAGCGACCCCCAGCTAAATCTTCCGTCTCTCCACAGTCCGTGATGTGGCCGCTCGCTCTCCGCGAAGTCCGCTCGGTCCTCTCTTGTTGACCAGGTCCGCATCGTATCCGACGGGATTGACCCGTCCCTGGCCTGACATGCTGCCATTCATGACACTACTGTCGACACATCTGGAGGCTCGAAGCTCGTTTCAAGCCATCGCTATTCTCGTGAGAAGCGCCAAGACTCTTGCCCAAGACCCCGATCTGCTATCGGATGGACTTGTCTACATGTAGTCAAGCTGGCCGGTTCATCCGTGGCTTCTCTTCCATTCACTTCACATGCCTATTCAGGCTTATCGCGACGGCAATGCGCGAAGCTCCGCATCAGACAAACCAGGAGTTTGCACGAGATGGTGAATCTCGCCCTCGTGCTTCAGAATGCGCACCATGACGAAGCGGCTTCTTTTGCATCCTCATAGCCAGCATCATGAAACAGCATCGAAACACTTACATCTTGTGGCAGACGATGCCCGGGGATATTAGCCGGCGCGGAGACTCTCCCACACAACGCAAGACGTGGGGAAGAATTCTCTCGAACTCGTCCACCATCCTTGGTACATGTAGGTGGGCCACACAAGCCTTGCCCAAATTCCGTGTGCGTTAGTCGATCTTCTGAACATCAAAGCCATCGCCAAATATCCATTTTTACATCAATAATGTATGATTTATCTTCGAGGCTTGGCCCGACAGCGGCTCATCGGCGATCTGTCGCCGGTGCTCTGGCTTGCGACTTCGCCGTGATACTTCAAGTACCGGCGCCAGCGACTTCACGTCCCACAATATACTAGCGGAAAATCTCCGTCTCGACACTGGATGTCCTTTTCCTATCGCTCACCTTGCCTGGATTTCTAAGCGTTTGTTGATCCAGGCCCTGCCTCTATACAAATATCATCCACAAGTGCAGTCTTACTACTAATCAGCGTGAGCAGCTGTGGGACTTAGTGAAGGGAGCATATTTGCAATTTGTTGTCATCTTGGCCGTAGGGCAGACTTGACAGTGGAGCAATAATACATGGGATCACACTTCAGCCAGTACCGAGATAACTGGAAAGCAAGCGACAGGCTCGATTATGTGACAATTCACAATGCTGTGGTGTAGGCTGAAGTGGATAGTTTCGCGTAACTAGAATATGGCGCTTGCTATGTGCCTTTCAAAAGTTTTAGCGCCGTCCTACGCATAGACAGCCAAGCGCCAAAAGAGGACGACACTTTATGCACCACCCTGCCATATTCGTTGCAGCACCTTGATGATCCCAAAGGTTGATGCTCACAGCTACGCCTTATTAATGTCATTAGATAGTAGATATGTTTTAAGCGGCTAGAAACGGTTTCTATCATTGGAAGCAATTGGAGCTTGTATTGCTGAAAGCAGTCTGTAGTGAAGTATATAAGTGGTTAAAGCACAGGTTGATACAGCCTCCAGCTCGAGGCTTCCATCAAACGGCAATGCTACATTACACAATGCAAAGAGATAACTGGGCAGACTTCTTTAATGAGACATTGTGAGACTAAGCTCGAAGCTCTCCAATCGTTTCGACGCCTGCCAGCACGTAAGCTTCCAAACTTCCACAGCCATTTCATCTGCGCTGAGGACCCTGAAGCTCCCCAGTCCCCACGAGGCTGCTGCCCACGGGCCACGTGGAGCCTAATGCAGTATTTTGTCAGCGCACGGGGTATGTGGCGCTATTTTCTGGAGCTATGTTGTTACGTCTGAAACGGGTGGATCTTGTTTGTTTCCAAACTCAGTGCACGTCCAGGAACTGGGGGGGCTAGCGGTTGGTTTCGACAAAATCCGACTCGGCGTTGTACGATGGAATGCCACTTGGGCGACAGGTGAGGTACATGTGTATGGATAATGGCGTTACGGCGAAAGATTTTTGAGTTGAAGAGACTAAGAGTGATTCCTGTGGACTGGAGAAGATTAAGAAGCTTCGCCGAAAGGTCTGTGTGCGGGCGTTTTATCATTTGATAATGTTCCTTGTTGATCATGTTGTGGTGTTGGTCTTCAAATCCGGGGTCCTAGTGAGCCTCGCTAGCTACTTCTTAGTTACAAGTACTAGACGCCAGAAAATCCATGTTGTTCTTGAAATAGGGCCAGACTACTGCAATCAAGCATTCGATGAGTGGAGACGTTCTCTCGCTCTCCAGCCACTACTGTTTCTACGTTATCTGCCCCATGCGCAAAAGACAGCAGCGAGAAGAGACGAAGGAGACGAAGAAGACGAAACCGGTATTCATAATTCCAAATAATAGGTGGATAGACTACGGCCGAAAGATCAGGGCGATCTGAGCTTGGCTCGGGAAGATCATTCCTTAGTGTTGTTTGACGCGTACCCTTTCCAAGAGCTAGTGCCGGGCAGTGCAACGTTCCGTGTAAGATAAAATGGCAAATTATGTAAAGTGTATACTTTGCTATAACAAATGCATATTATATAAGTCGAATAGTGGTTGAATCTACATACACGTATTCGCTTGAACCAGAGAGAGTCGCCATTATGGAAAAGTCACAAAGTGGAAAGCCTTCATTGCGTTACTCCAAGAATCTGAGGGTCACAGGGATATAAGTTCTTTTAGAGAGCTCGTATACCACCGCCACGTGGTGTAACATAAATCTACGGACTACTACCTGTATATAGTAGCAGTGTGACGGCAATCCAGATAATCAGATTGAGCCAATTTTTAGAGCTTCTTGTTCACAGGGTTCGCTATCCGTCTTCGCAGGAGTAAGTATGGGATATCCCGTCACGGCAGTGCCGGAACAGGCATTGTTATTGGCACACTGCCGAAGGATTGGACCCCCTGGCTGTTCCATGATCCTCTTCTATCTTTCCAGAAAGCGATTTTCCTGCTTGCAACATAGGCCGGCGGCTTGCTTTCCCCAACCTCTTTCAATACTGTTCCTGCTATGCCTTCTTTTTTCTCCCGGACAACCGATACAACGTCTTGCTATTTTACACTCAATATCCTTAGCGATCTTCGATTCCGGGACTCATTATTGTTGCCTCAACCATGCACGTTTGTTATGGCATTGATTGCAATGCGCCAAGATATGGCGCGCAACTCCACACAGATCACACTACGATCATGTCTGAGTGGCGACATCCTCTTTCTCCACGCACGACTCCACGAAATCTCTCGCATAGCGGAGCTCAGGGCTGTTTGCTCTGGCCATGGCCATCAGGCGCGCCTCTCACCACTGCTAATCAATCTAGATGTCTTTTACTACTCCATCGTCCGACACTGCTCCTCGACTGCTCCTCGACGTTTGTGATAAGGCAATGCATCAGCATCTGGTGCAGAAGAGGCTTGCAGCTTTAATGCATGAGCATCAAGACCACGGCCTTCTCCAACATGATCGTCGGACGGTTTGCCCTGTCGGAGAATACTCCTCCACTGCAGATGATCACACAGGAACGGCCGGCCTCACACACACAGCTTTCGAGGTCAGGAGCGCCCAAGGAGGACACCCCTGCATCATCACCTCGTCGCCAACTCTCTGGTGTCGAGGATCGTCCATACTCCATCGCCCCCCGAACCCGCGTTGCTGCCACACAGCGGATGATGCATTTGCGAGTCAGGACTTTGGGGGTTGATGAGAACAATCTGCATGCATGCTGTCGCTTACCCGCTCATACAGATTGACGAGCCCTGCATGTCACGCTGCGAGCCTGCGAGATATCCAACCCGTCGGCGATAGGCTATAGCATCTCCACCTTGTCCTTATTACCCCACATTGCCTTGTGGTTCAGGTACCATGTACGAGAGACAAAGAAGACGCCATACATGAAGCCAGCTGCTTTTCTGCCATGCCGCATCATCGGCCATGCTTCAGCGGACCATCGAAGTGGGCTACTGAGGCATGTCGGGTCAGCTGGCAGATGGGCCATGTTGGTGAACTCGAGAAATGGCAGTCTCAACCAGACGACGTCTCTCAACGCCTCGACTTTCTCTTTATGAACACAAAGCCGCTGTCTTTTGAGGGTGTGATGTCGGAAGGAACTTCTCAGTAGGGCGAGTGGCCTGGATTTCCTTTCCACATCGATACTGCATTCGAGGAAGGCCCAGAAGTCTATGATGGCTTCATTCAACTATCTCTGGTCTAATGCAGTCGGCGCTGAAGACGATATGGGCGGCCGAGCTGGCGTTGCGTCGGATGAAGTGTCGTACGGTTTCCACTGCGTGAAGAGCTTGAAGTCTGACGCGGGTCTTGTCGAGATCATCTTAATGGTGTTTACACAACCAGCGCCTATGGCGACGATGTCTTGACGGACTTCCTCCCGCTTGATCTTTGGTTCCACCAGTTCTTTCGGAATGTGGGGGAACAGTGACACTACTCTGCAGCGTCTATCTGTGTTCTTTATTTTTTGCTAGTACTATGTCTGCTGCCTCCGTCACTCCTCGTCGACCTAGGGAAACATGAAATTCTCAAAACTACGGGAATCATGCAACAGCAACATCCTTTCTTTTGCTTGTGGAGAGTTGCACACGACGTTCTCTAGGGAATGTCTAGTAGGCAGTGTTTGGTTGACTCTACCTGTATTTTCCCGCGCCGACCTTGTGGAAGGGTTTTCGATGACTAGGTATCTTGTCAAGAAGACTGCACGGAGGCGAGTGGTCTGGCGGGTGTCTGACATACCTCAGCCTACCTTACCGCTTTGACGGAACATTGCGCGGTCTTGTGACCTTCCAATAGCCTACTTTGTAGGTCAAGGAGCACCCCGCATGTTCCTGTGGCCACGAGGTAGCTGCACTCAATACGGAGCTGTCAGCATCTCGCTGCCCAGTCTACGACTACGCCACGAAGAGACTTGTTTACGGCAGATGACAACAATGAATGTTGCGGAAGTCAGGATTGACAGACTTCGAGAGTCATGTTCAGGCTTCCTTTCTCTGCTCACCATCATACAAGTCGACCGAGCAGTTATTGGCACTCGTGAGATCAATTTGGTTCTATTATCCTATTTTCCCTCTATACCTACATATTCATCCAATCGAGCACCTCGAGTAGCCTTTTGATTGGCGTATGCGTAGAAAAAACCTGTGTGGAATAATATTGCGAACATATGATACCATTGATGTCGATCTTTCGATTAGCATGCGGCGATTGCGGGGGATCGACACAGGGGTGTAGGACGGGTGAACGACGAGGCAGATCTAGGATGCACAACAGCGTTCAATTCTATGGACAAATGTACGCAGAACCTGCGGGTTATCCATTCTTGACTCTCAAGGAAGATGCTTGAGAGAAATTGAAACGGCATGGACAGCCGCGCTCAGTCTACATGAGGCCGTTGATAATAGCTGTTCCGTGGGGCGAACCTTCTGACGTCTTGCGGCTGCAAAAGCAAGATACTATTTGTCAAGAGCCATCTTGGAGACCTCTTCACGGAGATGCTTTAGCCTACGCTATTGACCCTGACAGGGCGCTCCCCTGTCGTGCAGGAAATCCTGGGAAGCGATTTTGACATGTGGAAATTGTCTGCAACCTCCCAGTATTTGAATTCATCTCGATGAATGAAGGCAATTCTCCGTACTCTTCTATATGTCGAGGAAACCCGAAACACGAACCCGGAATCAGGTCGACCAGGAGTATGCTGAGAATGGGTATTTTGCGACAGGCCTTCCAGCATAGCGCGATGAAATAGAGATTACTGATGACTTCCATCTTTTCAGACCTTCGCCGCTCGTCACTTGGCTCCCTTGTCCCGCATGCGGCATAAGTGCTGTCTTCAATAGCCAAAGAAGACTAAGGTAAGTCAGGCTTGATAGAGTTCATGAGGGGGATAATAACTTGGCAAGTCTGGTACTGGAAACGTCACATCTGTACTGTTCCTGACCTCAATGCTACCCTTTTCTGACCGGGAACTTACGCCGATCGAGATCACTTAGTCGGAACTCTATGAAACCACGAGCCAGCCTCTGCTACCCTACCATCCACGTGTCAAGCGGCCCGAGCCTAGGTAAGTTCTTGACTCCGCCAGAAAGGCTATTAGGCTAATGAGCTTATTCTGACAGCCCAGCTTCACCCCATAGTTGTTATCATTTTATGTAAAATACCCTCTTGGGGAAATATCTGTAAGCGAGCGCCAGAAGGTAGTGGTTACGTGTACAGTGACAATCTTCAACGCCGCATTGAATGCGACCTCCAAGTTCAAGTACAAGTTCGTTCATTCTCAAGCATACTCTGCTTGGAAAGGAAAGTAGTCCGTAACGTGACGCACCAGCGAGTCTGGATCGGCGTCCCAGCCGAAGTCTTTATTGGTTCAGGTTTGCTCTGCAGTCTGCACTGGCAAGAAGTTACATACCGGCAAGTCCATGCGGCAAGTTCAGGGGCTTCCAGCCACTTCTTCAAGGGAGACACGATACCATCATTGTGTCCAATGCACCTCTCTTACTCGTGCTCTATGCTCACTGCCGTGTCACTTGACGAAAGACAAAGCCAAGGTATCCTGGAGTTGTCACGACGGACGTCCTGACTGACTCTGAGACTGACACGACAACTGGCAGGACTGCCACGTTGCCCGTAGCTCAACAATAAGAAATACCAAGTGCAGAAGCGGCTAAGTCCCCCTTCTCTCCACTTCTATCAAACTGTCATACTAAGGTAGGCTTCCTTTCGGTAGCGGTATTTGAAATTCACGAACTCTCACTCCCGTCTTTTGAAGTCTTTAGCAGTCCGTGCTATAACACCCCACGGGCACAGATATGCAAGTCCAAAAACAGAAGTACCTCCGCTTCTAACTACCGTACACTCATCCGCGCAACGAGGTGCAATTCCGCTTCACCGCCCGGAACGCAGTTGTTGAAGGAGGTGGCAAGTTAAGGACGAAGTAGGCCTGAAACTGCGCTGTCTCAAGAATGAAGTAGGAAGCTCGCCACGGTGATCGGGGCTCAAGGGGGACTCTGGGAGAGCTACTGGATCGGAAAAGAACGGAAAAACTAGACTATGTCCGGGCACATTCGATCAAGTCTTCCATCCAAAGGATTAGTGCTTCCGAAGTGCTTGAAAAGGAGAGATTAGCTTTTCCGCTGCGATGGATTACTCGACTGAGCGGGGCTTCCATTATCCACGTGGCTCCCTGGACTGGCGATGTAGTTCATAGCCTTGTAGTTTCATGGGTATCATAGCAGATCCTTAGGGATCTGAGATCCTACTGAACTCCAATTCTCCGAGAGTTGAGTTGAGAGACAGACAAATGAGACGTAGAGCGGACAGGTTGGACACCAGGCTCTCACGCCCAGAAGATGACTTCGGTTACGGGAATTGGAATATTTTCCGTCACAGCTTTTCCCAGATCTTCTGCGGACCTCTTAGCCTGTCATCGTTGCGGCTCCGCACGGTTCTCTCGTACCCTGATCTGTATCGCAAGAGTCTGTGGTCCCTTCACACACTATCTTGACCCGAGCATCTTGGGACTCGGTTGATCATCGACATGGATAGATTCGATCGAACCGGCGGTCTAACGAGTTGATCCACATTTCGATGGTAAGACTCCACGAGTAACTGCAAGATCACCGGATCAGACGTCAAGATATGATGGATCGGTCCGCAGTGGGGTCCGAAGAGGCCCAGGGATTTCTGCTCGGGGAATTTCAATGTTGTGCAGATGACAATGGTCTCGGAGACTCCTCCGTCGTCGACATGGAAGAGGATGGCGGCGGCGACGCGTATTCTGGAAGCATTTTCTGGAATGGATCGTGAGCCGAGAAGAAGCAAGTAGAGAAGTCGGGGTATTCTTAGCTCTCGGCTCCGCCCTCCCACATTTCCTCGCAAGTGTTCCGGTTTTGGGATTCCCAACGGCAGCGGTCGCTATTTAGCCAGCCTGCACCCCACTTTCTTTGCTTGTTTTCGGGCTTCGTAAGGCAACGCCAATGGTAAGTACCCCATGAAGAACGGCTCCACTGTTGCTTTTCTGACGTTGCACAAGAACACTCCTGGATCTCATCATGACCCCGTTACAGAATCCATGCATTGCTACATACTCATAAAAATGCTACAATCAGCCTATTATTCACCCACTGATGATCCGCCATGCTTTGCGTTGACTTCTTTATGCACGCTCTTGTCCATCATTGGAGCTACGCCAACCGATCATTTTCATTTTTCAATCGACCATTGTCGCCCGTTTAGCTTTTCAAGCGAATTCCCAATTGCTGAAAACTTTACCTTCGATGTGTTCGTAGATCCCTTCTCTGTGCCCCCGGGGCTGCCCCCCTGCCCCAGTCCCCAGTCCCCAGAATTCTACGCGAGCCAGCCAAGTGGGTGGGTAGTCGGCCGTTCAACCGGTACCCATCATGATATCATTGAGGCCACGGGAAGTGGAGGCGGGAATGTGTTCCTCCTTGTCCGCATACTTGGGCCTTGTATATGGTACGTAGCTATGTAACTGAGTTTCAAGACGAGCATTGAACGGGAGCAATGGAAATAGTGGGGACGATGGAGGTTCGATCGGAGCTATAACTGCTCTTGGATCTCGCATGATGGCAGGTAACGCAGGAATATCTCGGGCCCAAGGATCTGGACTGTAACACGAAAATACCACGTTCATGGTACTTACTATGTTACAAGTCGGTGTGTTTCAGTCACTCTCGTGATAATAATCGTGTGGGTTTCTTTTAGTCTTAATAATGTGGATTTAATCTGAGAAATTGCAACTCTATACATTACTCCAGTAATTTGTAACATTGTGTCGACTGTCGAGTACCGGAAGAAATAGGCAAAAAGTGGACCCAGTTACAGACTAAACAACTAAGCGGTGGGGGTTTTCCTCTCTCGAGCTTGATCTCGCTACCTCGGTGTAATTAATCCTAGATAGGGACTTATGCTGGTTAATTGTACTAACATGATGTACACATATGCAGTAGATCTGCACGTTCTCGAGTTTCTCCAGTTGATATTCTGCCTTGTTTCAAGGCTTCTCGATCTCGCAGGTTGTTTTCCAAATTCCATACAGACTGTGATATACCCCACTTGAAAGCCGAACAGCACACCCTGGGCAGGAACCCTGATTCTAGCCCGTTCTGACAGGCAATAGGACGCGAAGCACGCACAGCTTATGCCATGCGAAGTAAAAGCGCACATGTACATATGCGGCCTTGCACGTTACAGAGTAATGGGTCAACGGAAGCAGCAGAGCAAAAGAGTCGTCAGTGTGACCACAGAATCCTTTTCCAGACGCAAAGCCCCCGAAGGAGAGGAGGCGGGGTGATACAGGTTTCCGATCCTAGGGTGTGGGACATGGATTGACTGTGGATGAACGCGGGAACCCACAGCTGCCGTGGAGTTCCTTTTCTCGGGATTCAGGGATTCGCAGGGCGCGAACGATTTGTAATTGGCAGTCCGGATGTGGGAGCGCGACTCGGAGGAGCCCTGAGCGGCCAGTTTGCCGTGTTGCTGTCTGGGAAATGCGGGCCGACAAGATGGGTATGATGAGCTCAGGGATTCCGACGTTGGGAGAGTTCTGGAACGATATCGGAATGTCCATTCCATGGCCTAGAGAGTCAAGGATAGGGGCTACTAGAACAGCTCGCTTGTGGGTAAGTAATATTTACTTTGAATTTTAAGATATGCTCATATAATCATATTCAATATGCAAAAGTTACCTTTAAGTCACGGAAAAGATGATCATCTCTGAAAAGTAGTAGCTCAGTTTATCTGATCATCTGATGTCCGTCAAAAATTGACTTGCTCGTCCAGGTACCAATTCCTCTCCAGAGCTACCGTCCATACCCACATTCTCAATCCAGAGTCCTCTCTCCCACATCCCATCCCACCCCCATCTCGCATAGATTCTCGACCCCGGCTATGCCTTGCCACCACACATAGTCTGTCTTTCTAAGAAGTGATGAAATCAAACCAAGTTACCGAGACCGTGCCGCGGAAAAGCGAGGGTGACCTTGATTGCTAGGTAGCCACGCCAGCGGTGGTGTGGGGAACCTCCACTGGAGATATATACCGTCACTATCCAGTACCTCGACTCAATCTTTTCTCGAGGATTGAGACTGGAAACAGACTGCGTGGGACCGCGGCCAAAAACCCCGAAAATACATGTATCGGACATACCCCTGACGCAGAACAGCTAGTAAAAGCGTAGACCATAGTGACGGAAGCTGAGGGGCAGGGGACAGGCAGTGGAAGAGACCTTGAACACAGGGAGATATGGTAAATGACCATTTAATTGCTTCGTTAACAAGCAATAACATGATACACGTCCAAAGGGTTGTCTTTCAATTTTTGATATCAATAGTAGTCCGAACTCCGAAGGCAATATCACTAACTGCACTTTTGCAAAAACTCGCTGCCTTGTCTAGTAAAAACAAACTCCGAAACCATCTACCTCCAGATCAGACATCCCAGCAAAGCCTTCATGTATAAGGCGCCCTCCGGTAACCGGGGAACTGCTGCAGCTGCCCCAGATTGATGCTCTCCAACTCCGGACATTCCAACGGAGCCAGCACATTGTCAATCGCATTATTCAGCAACGACAACGCCTTTGCGACGTCCGTGTACAGCCCTTTCAGCACATCTGGCGCCGCAAGCTGTGCAGCCTGGAAGACAAAGCATGCCAGGTTGTTGCCCTCGAGTAGGCTCAGAGCATTGTAGACTCCACCTGTCAAGTCTTCGAAATCGAGGGGCGTAAAGGTATTCACTTTGCCTGTGTTGCCGCCTACTGTGATTGAATTCGGATACTGAGAAGCAAAGTACAGAACGTCGAGCTGTAGGGCCAAGATGTCGTAGTCATCGCCGATCGCACGCCGGTACCAGTTGGTAGGAATTCGTTCGTAGCCGGCTTTGTAGGCGAAGCTTCCCGGATCGCCGGATATAGAGAAGAATGTTTTGAGCAGGTCTTGGTTGAGAATACCTTCAGGATGGGCGATTGTATGGTTGGCAAAGAAACGGTAGATGAAGGAGTGTGCTGCATTCGAGACTTCCATGCCGGTGAAAACTCCGTAAAAGAAGTATGGATTGTTGGCAACGCTTCTTTCAAATGTGATCTTCCTCAGCTGAGCCATTACCGCCATATCATAGTTTGCTGTCGCCGGATCGGGTTGCAGGTCAAACAAGGTCTCAAACTGTGAGACCTGGACTAAGTAGTCGTTGCCATACTGGTAGAGATCACCGCGCGTCGGAGACGCATCGGCTTCATACTTGTTGTGAGATCCGGTAAGGCCGTCTGGTGTTCCGAGCAGACCTAGGAGGTTGCCTAGCAAATTCTGATCCTGCAAAGGCGCTATTCCACCTATAGAAAGTCCCGGATTGAGTGAGAGAGGGTTGCCATCCATGACGAGGCCATAGACTGCGAGTACCGTGGAGAGGTCAAGGCCCTGTTTCGGTCAGTATGAGATCGTCTTTCAGATGACCAAGCTATGATATGAGGAAAGCATACCATTCCAAACACCACATTAGTAGCTGTCACGAGCTGGTCAACAGTAGCAAAGCCATTGTGCGGCAGGTATCCGTGATTCGCAAGAGCATTGAGGGCCGGACATGGACCTCTCAGATCTCCGGCCGCGAAGTTCGGTGGTACGAAAGCATGCGCTCCAGAAACATCAATGTACTGAGCATGAGCATTGAAGCTCGGAGTAGTAGTGTTTTGGCGCTTTCGAAGTGTCTTGTGTGCAGCAGCAGCCAGTGACGACTGGGAAGCCTGTTCTGTCTGTGAATCGTTGACCTTGGAAATGGACGAAAAAATAGAAGTGAACGCGGATATGAAAGAACAGGATAATATTACAAGGAAGGCTAGCAAGATCATAGGAAAAGAGAGCGACTTCATCGTGAAGTTGGCGTGTTAATCGGGAGGAATAGAGGGGTGATATGGCTCAGCAAGGACGAATAGACTGGAAGCAGGATCGAGAACTTGATAATAAACGGAAAGAGCATTTCAGCATCGCACGATCCACTACAGTGATGTAAGTATTTTTGACGTTCAAGTGACTTTAAAGAAATGAAAAGAGTTGCACGTGGTAGCGTCGCAGGAAAATGTTCCTATTCATCAACCTTACGGATACGAAATCCGAGCAAGCTATGGCCAGGCATCGTCACGAAGACTTCCTTCAGCTGCGTCTGGGCAGCCAAAAGAATGGCGAAGGACATTCCTGATGCAAACGTGCAACACACGGATTCAATCTCCGGAGAACATGGCTTGGTCGACTCCTGTAGTACCAGGTGATGATTAGTGATCCGCCGACTTTGAGGCTCCATGGAAACCCAACTCTATTCTCCTATTGGCAGACTAGAGCCCGTGAAGAATCCGAGGGAGCTGAAAGTAAGAGAAGGATATGGCTCGTATGACGGAATCTTACACGCGATCGTGTAACATTTGAAAATCTTGGGATCATTGGCGTATTCGTGGACCACTGGACACAAAGCAACATTGACGGATGAAGATCACTCGATGGCCAGAACCTCCTGGAGCCGCCCGGCCATCGTGATCTTGCGAGGTATCGTTGTTTTCACAAACGACATATGTCTGGTCAGCTGAGGCCGGCGGAGACGTGTCATTCCAGGTTTAGACAAGCACGAGGTGCCCAAAGTGGAAGGGGCGGTCTGGAGGCTCTTTTCCCTCTTCATTTCTCAAAGGCGTTGGTATCAACTAGGTTTGGAAAACCAGACTGTGAAAGCTGTCATATTCGGCTTGCAAGCGTCATCCTGATGATTCGAGAAGTAGTTCTCATGCCCATGGTCTGCTCCGCTATGCGTGGATGAAAACAACGACTTCCGAAGTCCAAACAGAGGACATCCCAATGACAATACGGACACGTTGAGTGTGTTCAGAGCCCATTAGAACGTACCTAGAAGGAAGTAGTCTAGCTTCAATGTTCCGAATCGACACCTGAATTTGGCGGATGGGCTGAGGGCAACTGTTGCCGACAACATCAGATTTATATAAGCTTTTGCTCTAAGGTTAAGCATGTTTTCCGGAACTTTGCGAAACCGAAGGTTGACGAGCCCGGTTACACAGGTGTACTCGTCCGAACACAGTTCGTAAAGGTTAGTATAGGCCCCAGATCAAAAGTGCGCTGTCCTATTGGAGCGGATCAGTGGTTCCTTCAGTCGAAGGAGCTGCCACTTATCGGAGTGACAGCCCAGGGTCCCACATGACGAAAGGTGTCGGATAGGACGGATAGGATTGAACTCGCCGATCGCACCGAATGATCGAAGACCACCATTTTATAGAATATAATGGTAGAACAAGGATGAGAACCCTCACGGGGGACCAAATGAATCCAGGTTGACATATAGAAGTAGCCAGCAGGATAGACTGCGTCAAGTCTATTCATCGAAGACATCGAGGCCCACAGCGTAACGAGCCACTGATCCATAGATTGGGCGACTAGTTCAACCTCTAAGTACCCTGCTCGCCAGACGACAACAGCACTTTTCCAACCACGCCAGCTGCTCCATCTCAGCTTCTCACACAGGGAGTCTGGCTTTCCGCACGGAGGGAGTTCCAGGAGAGGTTTGGCGGGTAGCCGGAATGCAGTGGAGTCTTGACTGTGGCTGTTCTGTCGGATAGGTCTCACTTGGCACGTATCCCATCGGTAACATGAAAACATGCGGTTTGAACTTCGATGGACCTGTGCCATTATGCAAGCGTACCCCGCATTCTTTCTCCGGCATTCAGAAAGCTCCTGTAAACTGATCTAACAATCGTCGCCCCATTGTCCTTCTTCTCCCCACATCGCCTGCAAGCCTGCCATCAGCACCTGTAGCAGTTGCAGTGGTGGCCTGCTCGCCCTCTAACCTCCTTCTGAGACTGTCAAATCCTTCTCCCCTCTTCTGGCTGCGCTCCCCTACCATCCATCCTGGAACACGCCACCTGGTAATGGAGTCTGGAAAGACCTCGTTTCTCCAACTATAGCCCACAATCCAACCTATGGAGGCGCATAAGAAGGAACCAGGGAATTGAGATAAGGACAGTTGAAGGGCTAGGAGGTAGCCGTACGATTTGTCGGAAAAGGTGAGACCGGTGAAGGCTTGAGTCGCCGACGAAGACGAAGTGGTGGTCGTAGAGAGACGGTACTTGTATACATGGGGAATTGCGGCATGATAATGAGCGAGGATGGCAAAGATGATGGACGTCGGCCCGGCCGGCAAGTAGTTGATGTATGCGGCACTAAGAGGACGGAGAATGAGAGCCAGGAGCATCGGCGGCAGCACGGCCGTGATGGCGTAGATCAGTAAAAGGAACGACTGTGGAAGGCAAGGATACTAAGTCAGCTCTGAAGCGCAGTTTCCAGCAAGTTGAGGTGACGAAGCATACCAGATACTTTCTCGACCCCCAGAGCCTCTCGATAACACGGAAGTTGTACAGGGTCATAGTCGCGAACAGGACCTCGGTAGAATTTGTATAGCATAGCTGGTAAGACAGAAGGCGCCATGCTTGGTGGTATTTCCAGAGGTGGGGGTCGACGAGGATATAGGTGTAGTGCTTGAGATCCAATATACTGGCTAGCAAAGAAGATGCCACAATCCCAATGACAAGACTGCGAGAAACGGGGGCATTGGCAAAGCCAGAGGAGAGCATTGCGGCGGCTGTGACGGCATCAGTTTCAGTGTGAAGTGAGAAGCGAAGTGATTAGCAAGAGGTTTAGTTGTTAGTAGCAGTAGCCTGGAAAGAGTGGTATGGTGGAAGTTCGGAAGACAATCAGGACCTTGATGGAATGATGTCGAGGACACGGAAGGAGGGGTGAGACTAGCTGAGAGCCTGCTCTATGTGGAAGCTTCAGTTGTCTGTGCGCCGGGCCGCATCCGCGAGGCTGAACCAAAAAGTACCTCGCATGCGCTCAACCACCAGGAATACTTTGGTACTCTAGCTAACAACCTGCATGAACGTGATCACCCTCCCATAACTCTGTTCTTGGTGCGTCCCCTGCGTCTCTGCCCTCGAACGCCCAACCTCCCATCGTGCCGAGCCATTGAACGATCTGCCAAAATCGAACGTGAGCTTCTCCCTGAAGCCGGCCCTCGTCAAACCGTCCGCCCACCTGCTCTCGAAGTCCTTCCCGTCATGGCCTCGTGGCTGTGGCAGTCCCCGCCCGTCGAATGGGCCACCGAACGAGTCGAAGAGCTGCTCATAGGTGCTCTGAAACAAGGCCCCATCCCGCAGCATGTCGCCTTCGAGATGGACGGAAACCGGCGCTTCGCTCGAAACCGGAAAATGGAGACCGTTGAGGGCCACAATCTGGGATTTGAGGCTATGGCCAGTGTGAGAGCCTTCTGCTGATATATCTCGGAGCAAAGCTAATCATGCTGTGCCTAGATCCTCGAAGTCTGCTACAAATGCGGGATCAAAGTCGTTACCGTTTATGCTTTTAGCATCGAGAACTTCCATCGCTCTAAATTCGAGGTAGATGCGCTTATGGAGATGGCAAAGGTCAAGCTGTCGCAGATCGCCCAACACGGAGACTTGCTGGACAGGTACGGCTCCAAAATTCGCGTTGTGGGGAACCGAGATATGTTAAGGCCCGACGTACTGGAAGCCATGGACAAGGCTGTGGAAATGACGAGCAGAAATGGCGAGTACGTGCCACCCTTCTGATGGCCGCTGGGCTTGTTACTGACGACTCTGCAGTGCTGTTCTCAACATCTGTTTTCCATATACGTCTCGGGACGAGATTACCGCTGCCATCAAGAACACCGTCGATGACTTCTCGAAACCTTTATCCGCACAGCCCAGGCCATTCTCACAAACACGCATAACCCAGAAGATCAGGTCACAGAACCTGAGTGCTATAACTTCTTCTCTTTCTCTACCTACGGGCTCATCAACGCCCTCCACTACATCCGACGCCGAAGATTCGATATCATCTTCCACAACACTGCACACAGATTCTCCATCTCAGGGCCAAAACGGACAAGACGCCCCCGTTTATCCGGACCCAGAAATGATTACGTCGGAGATCATTAGCGAACACATGTATGTGACGGACGATCCGCCACTAGAGCTGCTGATAAGAACAAGTGGCGTGAAGAGATTGAGTGATTTCATGCTCTGGCAAGGTCATCAAAGCGCAGAAATAGTGTTTCTGAATTGCCTGTGGCCTGAGTTTGATCTGTGGAAATTCTTGCCGGTATTGGTCGAGTGGCAGTGGAGCAGGAAGTATGATGATAGAGAAGAGGCACGAGCCTTAAAAAAGGCGAGCAAGATGACCAAAGCCGCGTGATGAAGGTGGCAGGCATCGTGGGTTTGGATCGGAGGCGTTGCCAAAATGCTAGCAAGCTTATATGATGCTTTTAGAGGTCCAGGCGCAGCGTCGGTGTCCGTACTTACAGCTTCGCTCAGCACGGGAAGGCTTTCCAGAGATAGGAGTTTGGGCCTCGGGATCTAATCAAGCAAGTCTATGTTCGGGGAGATACAGACAGTCCCCATACCATATAGCTAGCAAATGATACCCATATGCTAAGAGGTTCTCTTCTCAAGTTGTATGTATGAAAACTTGACTTGCCCGCTAAAGACTACTACTAGACATGAAGTAATAACGATAGCGTCTCGATGGTCCGCATAGTCAACAGATGGGGGTGTTGTGTCAACGGCTACACTTGGACCTTGGATTGAGGGAGCCTTCTTGACTTGGGAAGGGTCTAATGGAACACAGCTTGGAAGTCAGCAATTCGAGATGGTAGTAACCTCAGGAGCAGCCCAGCTGTCGAAGTTAGACTGGTCTCTGGAAGAGTTAGAGCGGGACGAAAACAGTCTGTGTACGACTTGGTATCTACCTACGTCTAGAAACATCCCTTGACCCCAAGGTTTTATGAATATCCCCAGTTATTGGCAACAGTCTAGACAGCCACAAACAGTCGAACTAATCGGACTCGTACGAAGTAGTCAGTTGGTCCCAACCGAGTTACGGCTGTCTAGGCCGTACAAAGACTCTTTCTCTTGCCACTGTATGCCATTGACGATGCTGTACAAGCAGATATCAGGTTTGCCTTCGTCCCTGACTTGACGTACGTGGTTTTGACAGCAATACGAGAGCCAAGTCCGTTGAGGCGAGAGCGAGCTCCAAGCGGCAGTAGCACTTTAAGCGTCTCCCCGTGGACGCGGAGTCCAAGGAAATCATCGTGAGTCTTCTAGTAACAGGATATCGGCGCAGCCGCCTTCTCATCACCGCAAGTAAAGGCTGTCGTCGTGGTATTCCACCCACACGCGTGCCTTGCCAGCCGAGCTTCCTTCGCGCCAACTCCCTCAATCCCTCTTCCACCCACGACACCATCGCCAGCAGCGACTTTCTGCAAGAATCCAACAACCAGTGCTACCACATCAAGCAAATCACAGGCTCTGCAAGCACGATGTCGTACACGAACTCACCTCCTTGGAGGCGAAGGTACTCGCGACGCCCGTTGACGCCGGCGCCACCCCAATGCAGCCCCAGCGACGCCATGGGCGAGTTCACGATGGCAGTGCCACGACCCAGCATTTGCCGGGCACCTTCACCAACTTCACCAAGCTTTCGTGGCAGCGCGGCCGGCGATTTGGGCTACCCATGGATGGTGAGTTGGTCTCAGTTGAAGTTGAAGTTCAATTTCTGCCACGATGTTGGTCCTGTGCACGGTCATCGCCCACGTGATGGTACCCCCCACCAAGGCTCACACCCCTGCTCCGCAAGGCTGGACTCCGTCGCGCCTCGCCTAAAAGACAAAAGAGCGACACGACTGACTTCTCTTTGTTGCTCGCGCAGGTCCATTTTCCACCAAGCACGTCCTGCCACAGCTCATGGACTGCTCCTCAAATCCCCAAGTAAGCAGGCCTCATTCGCTCTCCTGCGCCTGCCACGCGGAGCGGCTAACCGTTTACAGCCTTCCACCTCTTCCCGGCCAGGAGAATCCTGATGCCGTGCAGCGAACTCTCGCAACCACCATGGTAAATTCCTGCCTAGCCGACGGTGATGCTGAATTCTTCTGACCACCAAGCAGCCGCCCCCCAAGCCCGGAGCGAACTACGCCTTCAAGCCGAGGGACAAGCTCCTCGGTCTTCCTGATCAATCCTCTATTTTCGCCGGCCGCACACCGAGGGTAGAGATTCCCATTAAGGGCAGCGAGTTCCGCGCCAACTACCAGAAGACGCAAAAGCCGTCCGACTCCTCAGGCTCCGACAAAGTCTATCCTCACACCCACTCGCATCCCGTTGTCGACCGTTCGCCCTCCGCTCATACTATGGACTCCTCGTGGGGCGCTCCGAGTAAGAAGATCACCACTATTTCCGTTGGCGAATTTCGAGGAACCGAGGCCCTAATGTCTGCAAAGCAAAGAGTGGGGGCCGAGACACGAAGGTTGAGGCATAGCGGGGCGAAGTCGCAGACGCCATCATTTCAGAAGGAACCTAAACGCCAAAAGCCTTTCAATTTGTCAATTAGCAATGCGACAAACTCGATCATCCTTGACGACGAAATCGAAGAGGTTGACTCGTCCCCGGCGGGTTGGAAGGATAATTCTAAGACGGGATATCAGGGCAATTCATTTCGCGGACCCCCGAGACATAGCAACCCAGGCACTTCTTACGCCCAAACAGGATCTTACGAAAAATCGGGATACTGGTCTTTTTCAAAAACGAAGGAAGCTGGGCAACAATCTCGAGATTCGCTCGATAGTGTGGACCTTCTTACGACCAACGACCCGAAATACATGGTTCAGCCCAATCCAACTGCTAGTGGTACGGCTAACCATGCCAGCGGCCGCCAACGTCGGACTCGCAATAACGACGGTGATCGGGCACATCTTGAGCCATCTAGTTTCCAAGCCCGCGAGGAGCAGACTGAAGTCAAATACATTACTCTCAGCAAGCCACCATTCTATCTGAAATACATGTTTAGTGGGACAGATTTCATTCTGGATGTAGAGCAAGCAACGAAAGACAGTTGGGCTCTCGGTCTGATCAATGGACGTCTTCATCCATTGACGGGTGCCACAAACCATGGTGGTGAAGACGTAGCGGAAGAATATCCAGAACTTGTTGTCGACCCCCTCAAACTCTTCAAAGTGGTCTATAATACACAGATGAATATGGCTGTCCTTTATCGGAACAGGGAGGCGAAGCACAAGCAGAGCTCCAATACGAATTGCGTCGCATTCGGCGAAGGATGTATCCAGCCCTTCCTCCAGTTCGTCAAGTTCTACATGCCGAATATTACATTTACGATAGAGACGCCGGACAGAATAATCAGTACGTTCCAACGAATCGTGCAAGAAACGCAAAGAGTAAGGCAAGGAAAAGACCAATCGGAGGATTCGGACACGTCGAAAATGTTGTCATTCTTGAAAACTCGTGCGGAGCGTATTCAATATCCAGGCCAACAAAACGGCCAGCAGTTCGAATACAAAATCCGAGGCTCCGCCAGAATACGGGACCTCCTACAGGACGACCCAAAGGACGGTCTGCGCGAAGCCCTGCGGAAAAACCTAGCCCATCTCACACAAGCTCGCCCAGACGAGGGTAGCCGAGTCTCCGAGGCTGATTCACGTGTGCCGCAATCCATTCAGTCACGAAGCACTCGGGCCATGACTCGTACACAGGTCAGGCAGGGCTATTATGGCTTCGAGCCCCAGGTCAGAGAGTCACCCAGGCCAGTGACCCCAGAGAAGTGGTCTGAGCTGAATACGGATTGGAAAAAGTCCTGGCGAGATGCGCCCCTGATCTTCCCCAAAGGTGGTAAGCGCAGTGCCACTGTCGCAGCAACCGACATCTCCAAGCTTGACGAGGGCGAGTTTCTGAACGATTCCATCTTGTGGTTTTACTTCAGATATCTGGAGCACCAGCTCGAATCGCGGAACCCCGAGCTTGCCAAACGAGTCGTTTTCATGAATAGCTACTTCTACGAAAAGCTCACACAGAACGCCAGAGGAATCAACTACGATGCAGTCAAGAGATGGACAAAAAAAATGGATCTGTTCTCTCGGGATTACATCGTTGTTCCAGTCAACGAGAAGAGCCATTGGTATGTGGCTATTATCTGCAATGCGCCAATGCTTCTCGACTCGGAAGAAAACAAGGACGCGGCGGTCAATGTCGAAGGCAGCGCGGGCATTATCACCATCGATGATGATATAAGCACCTCCGAGAAGACTTTGCAAGGCGAACCCCGCGAAGCACTGAATGGCCCTTCGGCTTCAGCTTCACAAACTCCCAAGAAGACACCGAAGAAACAAACGCCACAGCCCAGGATCATTATCCTGGACTCTCTTTCCATCTCCCATTCGCCGACCAACCGTAACCTTAAAGACTTCCTGATGCAAGAGGCGAAAGACAAACACGGGAAGGATATAAACCCTCCGAGGAGTTTCGGCCATCATGCCAGAAACATACCTCGGCAAGACAACTATTCAGACTGTGGTATCTATCTGCTCGCTTATATTGAACGCTTTGTCGAAGACCCGGATAAGTTCATCGATGATCTCATGCAGGAGAAGATGGCAGATGAGTCTTATTGGGACGAGGCGGAGTTCAAAAAAATGCGGGCGAAGACTCGAGACTTGATCTTCAAACTTCACAGCGAACAGGCCTCAGGGAACAAGAAGGATCGTCCCACGAAGCAGACCAAGTCAGACGCTGCAAAGTCGACTGATGCTGGCTGTCGGAAGGATTCAGATCAATCCTCTGCTACCCTTGGTACACCCAAAGTTGCGGGTCAAGGAGAAATCACAGATGCCAAGGATCGTCAATCTAAGGATGCCGAAGGACTCCCCGCCTTGATTGAAAGAGACGAGCATCTGTTGCCACCAGCTCAAGACTCACAAGCGGCAAGCCTTCCTGGCAGCCCGGGAAGCCGACTCAATGGCGACCAGTGTATGGATCCTGGCCTCACTACATCGGCTCATGAGAAGATTGCTCACCGTCCATCCACTCCTTTTCCCTCCACTCAAGTCTCAGGCTCTGAGGACGATCCAATTCCAATCGTCGACAGTCCTGGGGGCTTCGATGCGGCCAGGACGTTCGATGACCATGGCTCCGATTCCGATACATCAAGAGGGTCCAAGCGATCCGCGTCGGAGATGTTAGGTGATACAAAATTAGAGAAGCACTCATCCCAAAGTCCGACCAAGAAAGCTCGACTTGAAGGAGAGAGCCCCAATGAGATGATTGATTCTTCAACAAAGATACCGTTATCACCGCAGAAGAAGACGGTGCCGTCGCCGAGGAACCCGTCGTCCCCTCAGAAGAAGATGCCATTTCTAGAGAAGACATTGTCTTTACCGAGCCAGACGCTATCTCCTCCGAAGCAGCCCATGTCCCCAAAGAAGATAATGTCCCCTCTCAAGAAGGCGAATGCTGTGAAGGAAGAGATGCATACACGGGTTGAGCCTCCAAGGAGCACGGGACGGGAAGAGACTTCGAGGACTTCGGGGACTTTCGAGCAACCGTCAATTATAGATGATGGAACCGAAGCGGATGATGAAGCGGACGACGCGGATCGGGGCCTCCGACCAAAGGGTCGGGTCCCACTAGAGCGTGAAGTGTCCGCGAGCCCTCGCTCTTTAAAGCGGGGGTCAGCAGATATGGACGACGACGAAGTCATTGTATCTGGCGAATCAGCGCGAAAGAAGCAACGCAGTGGGTCTGAAATCGTGGAGCTGAGCAGTGACGACACAGAGAAGTTGCCGGGCCCTCCTTTCATCAAGGTTCCCGCATATATTGAGTCGAGTTCGGACGCAGAGTATCAGCTCTCCACCGCGCCTCCTGTTGTCAAGTCCGCTTCGCAGGCCGGGATTCCCACTGCCTCTAAAGCCAGTGCCCTGGTTCCAGACTACACTAAGGATCTGGAGTCTTCTGAGGATGTCACGGAATTAAACAGTCGTCCTGTCGTTAGGAGTCCTCGGGCTGAGGGGAAGAGTCCACGGAAGAAGATCAATAAGAACAGAATGAGTCCTCCCTACCCGGCTCCGAATGCCGCAGTGAAGGATGCGAAGATGGAGAACGGGATGAACGAAGTGAAGGATGGCCAAATTATCTTCGAGCATGGAATGAAATGATGGGAACCACACGAGGCGAAGACACTCCAAAGGACGACTTCCTTCGCGTGCTGAGGAGCACGCGGCATCGACATAGACTTGAGCAAGGCATGAAAAGGAGAGAGATGGGAACATTTTCACAGCGTTTGGTCCGGAAGTGAGTGCAGTCTTACGAGACCAAAGGAGTCAAGAGCGGAAGGATTTGCGCATATTTGCATTTGAGTTCAGCAGCAAAACGGACTCTCACATGGCGCAAGATACCCAATATTTGGCGTTTTTGAGGGCAGGCATAGTTTTTCGTGCTCTAGTTTCTACAGCTTCTACTTGCTTTCATGATGGCGGGGGCGAGAATGCATTTGCACAGTTAGTATGAGAAGGGACATTAGCTGGGCAAGGTCTTGCACAGAGCATGGATACGGGCGGGCAAATGAGTGGAGAGAATGCACCTCTGCTGTCTCTGCGAAGTCTGGTGGACCGTTGCTTCTGGGCAGTATGATGTAGGTCTAGATTCTAGTAAAAATAAGGGTAACCTCAAGCGCGCTGATCCCCTTGTTGTTCTTGTTAGTGCAGTGTGACTCCTAAGCTCGCTCGTAGTGACACTTGATATGTAGCCTGGCTTGTGGTAACAGTTTTCCTGCGCCCAGTACTCGTGTGGTCGAGTAGTGTGTCCTAGCGAGTACTCAAATTTCTAATACAGCTTTATATGCTTTGTTGGGCTTTCTGCCTCTGGGTTTGGTTCGAATAGCCAATCAAGTTTCAAATTGCTTTTGGACACTGAATAAATAACATGAAGCAAATAGCCTCAGATATATATGGTCTAGCTCCTCACATGCAAGAGAAAAGAGAGCGAGAAGGTGATCAAAGATCAGTGTATTGCAGGGCACAGCTAGCGAAGCTAGCTCCAGCCACCGGGGGTCTCTTCTCACATGACATGACGATGTGTAGAAGAGCTCACGTGACGTTTAGCAGGGCTAGGAACGAGCACGTGAGGGCAGGAGCTGGCTTGACCGGCTGTGAACTATATAGGGAGCGAACTAGACTAGAACTAAGCTATATAGGGTGGGTAGAGAGGAAAAACTGAAGTCGCAGCTAACATAGAACTCTGTCTTGAAACTGTAGAAGCTGGCATGGCAGAGATTTCGTGGTTGAGGCGTTGTGGGTGGCCCGTGGGAGCCCCACTGGCTAAGCGACGCACCCTGGTCACCTCCCTGGCCGCCTCAACCACGTGACGGTCAGCTGCCTCCTCACCACCATATAACCACATCATTTACCTCGCGTTCGGCTGCAATGCTGAATGGCCAACCGAAGGGAATAGTATGGCCAGAAAACTACGCTAGAATACACTACTCGGTCGGCCGAGTATGCACATTGGGCCTTCCGAATGACTGGATTCGGGAGTATTCCGCACTACTTCCAGTTCCTAGCAATATTCTAAGCAATTAGGAATATTCCGAGTAACTAGGAACATTTTGAGTGGCTAGAAATATTCTGAGTGACTAGGAATTCTGAATATTCCTAATGATTTGAATATCTCTGGTGATCGAAATACCCCCCTTAGCCTCAACTGAGCACACAAAGCTTGTCACCACCAAGCCTGGGCAATTTTAATAGCAATCAGAAGGGTGTTTACTTGTTATAGAAATGTACAACGATTGGAGACATCTTCAAATTCCAATGAGGACTCTTCCAACTCGATCGAGAGCCCTACCCACGGAATATCGTTCCCTTTTAAAGTCAGTCGATCGAAGTTAGAGTAGCACTGGACAAACAGGTGGGGGACCATCCTGGCTGCCGGAATTCGGAAGGCAGGCTCCGCGTGGTTGCATGCGGGATGACGTCCTGCGGAATCGATGGCGCCGTCCTGATCGACGGCGCAGGGTCTAGAGTTACCCCGCAGCCAGCTAAAGGAGAGGCGGGGTACATGTAGATGCATTGAGCCTATGCAGCCTCTAGAAACACAGCTCCAACTACTTGGAACAGGATCTGGGTCGCCGCCTCACACATGCATGAAACGAGAACTTGGAGATTTGCGTCATTGATGATCCATTCATCACAGGCAATACAAGCAACTATTGAGGAATAGGCTGAAGAGCAAGCCGTGCCATCCCGTCCCGTCCCGTTCCCCTTTCGCCATCATGAAAACATCGTGAGTTGAGTGAGGAGCAGGAGACAACTAATCTAGTAGTCGTCGTTGTTGTTTCGTCCACTGCCGTAGCTATCAGTGTTTCCGCTGCCGTAGCTGTCAGTGTTTCCACTGCCGTAGCTGTCGTCGTTAGCGCCTGCCTCAGCACGCTTCTGCGCTCCCTTCTGCTCCATGCTGCTGCTCTTGAACATGCTGCCAGCTTTCTCCATCAACTTGCCAGCGGTCGAGTCATTCTTCTTGGAGTGCTTGTCGCTAGAGTCGTAGTTGTCGTTGCCGGAAGAGCCGTAGTTGTCGGTTCCGGTGGTCGACGAGCCGTAAGTGTCATTTCCGGTGGTTGACGAGCCGTAGCCTCCAGCGCCGGTCGTGGTGCCCGAGGAGCCGTAGGTGTCCTTGCCGCCGCTGAGTCCTGATCGACCTCCAGACTAGGCAACGTTAGTATCCTTCGACGATGACTCGTGTCAGGTCAGGTTGGAACTTACTCCGTAGCTGTCATCGCCACCGCTCATGCCGGTGTTGCCAGACTAAAGACAGAATATCAGCATCCGGTAGGTCTGTGCTGCCCGGTCAGAAGAACCTACGCCGTAGCTGTCATCGCCGCCCATGCCGCCCTGGGTACGTCCACCGCTCATGCCGGTGTTGCCAGACTAAATACAGAATATCAGTATGCGGCATGTTTGTGCTGCCCGGTCAGAAGAACTTACGCCGTAACTGTCATCGCCGCCCATGCCACCCTGGGTGCGTCCGCCGCTCATGCCGGTGTTGCCAGACTAAAGACAGAACATTAGTATCCGGTAGATTTGTGCTGCCCGGTCAAAAGAACGTACTCCGTAGCTGTCATCGTCGCCCATGCCGCCCTGCGTGCGTCCGCCGCTCATTCCAGTGTTGCTGGACTAGAGGTGAAATGTTAGATTCCTGGCGAGTGCTCAGCGAATTGGCAAGAACATACACCGTAAGTGTCATCTCCACCCATGCCGCCTGAGCCACGTCCCATGCCCTGGTTTCCGGACTATGTCTGGTCAGAGTGGCTGCACATAATATGAGGACTGCTAAGACGATAAATGAGAGACGCAAAAAAGACGAAACTTACGCCGTAGCTGTCATCTCCGTAGCTGTCGCCGGTGTTCTTTGGAAGGAGTCAGTAAAGAGAAGTCAATGGCAGACAGCCAGCCGGGCAGGTCACTCACTCCGCTGCCGTAGTTGGACATGATGATAGAAGTCTGAAAGAGGAGTGTTGAGTGGTAGTTTAGAAGAGGATTGAGTTGTTGAGATTGTAAGTCAAGGGGAATATGAAACAGGAAAAGAGGGAGAGTATGGGCCGGATGAGAGCCTTATATACTACCTGTAGCGGGCAAGCATTCGAAGCAGTTCAGTCACGTAGCCAAGGAACAGGCTGAAGGTCGCACCTACCTTGCACCTTCCCCTTGTTCCCTTGCTCGATCGGGCAGCACGTTTCACCAGGACAAAGAGTATGATGGCGTTGCGGAGCTCGAGCCTTGGCCAAGGTAGGACCAGCAGCAACAGCTTCCTTGGCCGCAGGACAGCTCCAGCATGAGCTACCGAGCACGGGATACGAACTTGACCCTGATTTCCTAGCGAATTGCATCATGCAGCGAGCGAGCCGTTGCACGCAGCTGGAATACAAGATCTAGAATCAGCGTCATCCAGGGCAGACCGGGCTGTGTATGCGGTTGGCAGGTGTGGCTGAAGCTGGCGACCAATCAGGCTCAATGCTAGCTGCTGCTCATGGCGGCGTCGATCTGGTACGAAAGAAGACAGATCATCATCGATGGGCTCCTTCCTTCCCCGGGGGTAATTGGAGGCGGGCAGCTATGTTTCGGCGCAGGCCATGTGTCGAGATGCGGGGCGCTGGCTGGTCGGTCACTTCAATGTTCAGTGAACAGCATTCGTCCAAGCAGCAAGGGAGGGAGAGAAGTAGCTCGCACCGCGTCACTCAGGTAGGGGTTCGCAAAGAATAAGACGATTGGGATGTCATTGCCTTGGTCAGCACTTGTGTGCCTGCTTCGGCGGCTGTGAAATGACGCACGAGCCTTTTCTTTGCTTGGGGGCCGCATTGCGCCAGGAACTCGCTTCCTGCTCCGCGAAAAGCATCTGAGCGGATCGAACCATAGAGATGGAAGCACATCCCACCCCCGCGCTCTGTGAATAGAGCTCGGTAACAGCCACTAGTAGTATAGAGGAGCTACCGTGCCATGCCACCTTGAACCGGGGTTACCATCATCCCACTCCGTCATCTCACGTATTTGCTACCACGCATCCGTTAGCTATAACTCGCGCAGGGGACTTTCCATATACATACCTCATAAAGCGCTTGTGGAAATCTGACCGAAGCAGGTCCTGGGAAGATGTCTCGTTAGAAATACTTTGGTCCGTGACATCGGGTAAACATGAACTCACATTGACAAATTCCTTCTTCCGCTTGTCCTCGGTTCCGCGAGCTTGGTTTTTGAATACAACGTCGTCATCCCATCTGTGTGCGGCCTTTGGTCAGCATGGTCGTCCTGTTTCAAGTGTTGCTGCCACAACTTTGCATGTAACCACGCACCTTCGCTTGACATTAAAGTCGGACTTGGCGTTCAAGAGCGGGTTTCCTAGAGCGATGTCTTTTTCTTTGGCTTCTGCTTCGGCTGCAGCCTTCTCCCGTTCCTGTATTGTGCCTGGGTCAGCTGGATACGAGGCCACGACCGCAATAGCTTGTTTTTTGTTGATTTCATACCTCCTGCTCCCGCTTCTCGGCCCTCTCCCGCTTGATCTTTTCCAGCTCTCGTTGCAGTTCTGCCGTCTCGTCTTCATCGTCACTGGGCATCTTTAGCTTCTCATCCATCCGTAAGTATTGCATCCACCAACCTGTCGTCTCCGCTGCTGTCGTCCTCACTGTTGCCATCCGAGTCGGCATCGATATCCCTCGTCTCTTCTAAAACGCGCCGCCGCTTTGCCTCTAAGTCTTCCTCCTCTTCTCCAGCGGGTCCATCTTCGATCAGTCTCTTCGAAGGTACTGCTGAGCTTGCTGTGTCTCCGATGCTCTTGCTACTGCCGCCGTTCTTCTTTGCGAAATGCGCTGCTTCAGCTGCTAGAAGCTCTGCTCGGAGGTCACGGACTTCGGGGTCTGCATCTCCACCCTGTCCCGGTTGCCGAGTTTTCAGATGCGTGTATGCCGGAAGTAATCGTTGATGGTAGGCAGGTCCTCTCTGGGCTTCCTTCCCCCTGGCCTACAGGGCGTCAGATGGTTTAGGCAATCAACGATGCGGCGCGGATGAGCTTACCGGGTCGAAAGTAGGTCTGTGGGCTGTAGATAGAATTGTCAGCACATTGTTAGAGAGTGAGCGGGTCAGCTGAAGTGTTACCAGTAGTCATTTTACGAGATGTGCTTGCAGGAGCTGGGAGTCGGAAATTGTCAAAGTCGCGAAGTTGACTGGAGAGTTGCGAACTTTGGTCCACGCGATAAGGCCGGAGCAGTACGCACGGGCCACGCGAGATCTGCGGCCGCCAGCGCTAGTGTGCGGCCCAAATTATTATTTCGAGCATCGCAAATTCCACCTTCCACCCCGCCAAACGCGAGAAGCATGAAAGCTTGCCTGTCTCTACCAGGCAAACTCCCACCCAATGCCTAGAGAAGCGGAGCCTTCTCTGAATGAGAGGCAGTTCGTTCTCCGCGCCCTCCAGGACAACGTACGCGTCGACGGCCGAGCCTGGGACGAGTTCCGTGGCCTGGAGCTCACCTTTGGCGATGAATTCGGTGTTGCAAACGTGAAGCTAGTCAAGACGAGGTCGGTGCAAATCTCCCTGCCTTGCTGCCATTAGAGAGGCTAATAATCCGCAGAGTCGCCGTTCAGATCTCTGCCGAAGTCACCAAGCCGTCCGCCGAACGCAAATTCGATGGCATCTTCACCATCACCACAGAGCTCTCCCCTCTAGCATCTCCCGCCTTCGAAGTTTCGCGCCCCACCGAGGCCGAAGTCCTTCTATCGCGACTTCTCGAGAAGACCATCCGTCGATCGTCGGCCCTCGACACCGAATCCCTCTGCTTGATCGCTGGTCAAAAATGCTGGTCGGTTCGCGCCGACGTCCATGTCATCGAGCATGACGGGAACTTGATAGATGCTAGCTGCGTAGCTGTCATCGCCGCACTGCGCCATTTCAGGAAACCCGATACGAGCATCGAGGGCGAGGAAGTAACAGTCTATACTCTGGCCGAGAGGGAACCCGTGCCGCTGAGCTTGCTACACTTCCCGCTCTGCATAACGTTCAGCTTCTACGCAGGGGGCGAGACGGTCCTGCTCGATGCCACCAATCTCGAGGAACAATTGAGGGAAGGCTCGGTCACTATCAGCATGAACAAACATGGAGAGATATGTCAGATCGCCAAGCTCGGGGGCGTGCCCGTGGATGCCGTGGCCTTGTTGAACTGCACGAATACAGCATTGGAAAAGGTAAAGGTGCTTTCGGACACAATTACAAACACCCTGGAGAAAGATGCGAAACGAAGAGACAAAGGGGGCTTGATGGCAGAACTTAGCGCCGAGAATGCAAGATAGCAATTGCTCGCAAAAGAAAGGGGGAACTCTACCCACGTGAACGATTGACTCGGATCTTTGAAACAGAGTCAGCGCAAGGCCCACTTTGTTGGGTTCCCGTCGATGTAGCTCGATACCAACTCACCCATACCAACTCACCCAACAGTCGCAAGACGGTCAGTCAGGATCAAGTAGCTGACCGCAGTGGATGGTTAGCCGTTGGCTTGGAGTACAATGACTAGGTAGTTGAAATTGGGCCAAGGTGTAGGGCGAGGGCCGATGACCGAGATCATGGCATTAAAATACACACAGCCAGAACCTAGGTACATATACTCGTAGAATGTCGGAAGCGCGCTGTATGCACGGCGCATGCCTCTCCGGATCGGGGGCGCTGTGGTCAAGCTTGTTGAGGCAAGACAACCAATGGAAAGCCATGGGCGCCATATGCCGGTGGAGAGTTGGGCGGTACGGTCCTCTAAAGACTAAATTTATGCTCGCCCCTCGAAGGCTATCCCTATCAGCATGTACTTTAATTATCCTCAGCCTTCTTCCCGCACTCAAGAACGTGTTTCGCCATCCATCCTGGCACCGCCTTATCGCGACACACTTATTTCGTAGCTGCCCGCACTTTGATGTACTGTAGCCTGTATTGGCCCGAGCATTAGCCCAACATGTCTCGCCCATCCTGAGGCCTTGGACGTCGATTGCTCTACTTGCCTTCTCTCTCTCTCTCCAGTCTCTCGCCGTGATCCTCCAGCCTGCTCTCGACTTTGGTCAATTCTCAGCCGCTGGCCGAGAACATGGCGCCAGCGTCGAATGCTGCCAGTGCTACCTCCACCGAGACGGAGACTGTTCATCCCCCATCTCTCAGGAGAACGAATGGACAACCAGCCGAGAATGGCGTACATGTGGCACCCGCCTCGTCCAGACCGTCCAGAATTGTGAGGAGATACAGACATGTTGCGGCTGTGCATTCCACTCCCAGAACATCATGTCTATCTCACGATGCCACCGCTGCCCCAAGCTTCCTTGGCTTCAGGAACTTGATGGTCATTGTTCTGGGTGCGTGGTCCCTCTCAAACCTATCAGAGAATTGGCCTGACCTCTATGCTTAGTTGTGGGCAATCTGCGTCTCATGATTGAGAATTTCAAGAAGGTGGGTGGACGGACGGAGCCCTAGCAATGGCAACTGCTAATCGTCAGTAGTACGGCGTCCTTATATGCATTGCTTGCCACGACTACAGACGCCAAGATCTATTGCTCGGCCTTGCTCTGTATATTATCATTCCATGCCATCTGCTAGGAGCATACATCATCGAACTGAGTGCTGCTTTCCAAGCCAGGTCGTCCGTGGCCTTCAACAAAAAACGAGACGGACCTTCAAATCCGACTGAAGACGAACAGAAGAGATTCCAATCGACATGGAAGCTAATTGCATGGCTCCATGGACTGAATGCCACACTCTGTCTGTTCGTCACGAGCGCGACAGTCTATTACTATGTCCATCACCCACTTATTGGCACCGTATGTGAGCTCCACGCAATCATAGTGTGGCTCAAAGTTGCCAGTTACGCCTTCACGAACCGAGACTTACGGCACGCCTACATCCATCCCGGCCAGCGCCCGGAAGATGCTCTACCGGAGATTTACTCACAATGTCCGTATCCAAACAACATCAATCTCAAAAACCTGACATACTTTTGGTGGGCTCCTACTCTGGTCTACCAGCCCGTGTACCCTCGCACCGAGAAGATCCGATGGCTGTTTGTGCTGAAAAGACTTGGGGAAACGTTTGGGCTGAGCGTCTTTATATGGATTGCTAGCGCCCAGTACGCAGCCCCCCTGCTACAAAACTCGATCGACAAGATCAACAACCTCGAGATCTTCTCCATCGCGGAGCGTCTGATGAAACTCTCCACGATCTCGCTGGTATGCTGGCTTGCAGGCTTCTTCGCTCTCTTCCAAAGCTTCTTGAACGCCTTGGCCGAGATCATGATGTTCGGCGACCGAGAATTCTACACCGACTGGTGGAATAGTGCAAGTCTGGGGGTTTACTGGAGAACGTGGAACAAACCTGTCTATTCGTTTATGAAACGCCACGTATATTCACCCCTGATCGGTAGGGGCTGGAGCCATAAGTGGGCTAGCGTTGCCGTCTTCGTCTTTTCAGGAGCTTTGCACGAGCTCATGGTCGGGGTTCCAACCCACAATCTCATCGGCAAGTTTACGAAGAATTCTGTGCTCCTTTCAGCGAAGTCAGCAGCTATGCTAACAGATATTGCAGGTATTGCGTTCATTGGCATGGTGGCCCAGATTCCTCTGATCGCCATCACCGCGCCTCTCGAGAAAATGAAAAGCCATTTCTGGCAGACTACCGGCAATGCCATTTTCTGGGTTTCTTTCACGCTCATCGGGCAGCCGCTGGCAGCTCTGCTGTATTTCTTTGCGTGGCAGGCGAAGTATGGAACTGTTAGCAGAGCGCCCATCCCTGCCTAAATTTGGTCTCGACCCGAGTTTCAGGGGCTCAGAACGGTACAGGTATAGACAATTAGGATTGCGATAGATTAATGCAATATAGGAGGATACACTTTTTCGACGAGCAGAGTATTCAAATTACTTTACGAATTCCTGATTACTCTGAATCTGCCAAGCTTTTTTGATGGGAATAATAATATCCTTGGTGATTGGGAATATCCCCAGTGATTGGAAATATCCCTAGGGATTGGATATCTTCGGAGATCAAGAACAACCCCAGAGGAAAATGAAAATAAAGACGGGTCTGAACTTTGAATTCGACAGGCGGATAGCTAACTACTGCCACGCGTGGAATTCAGGAAGGGGGTGCAGACTTTTGTCGTCCCACTGTAGAGGCATTTGAATGATTTGACAGTTCACTTTATATTTTACTATTTACGCCTCGCAAACTGCGGGATGCGGCTCCTGTTAACCCACGAAGAGCCTGTAATAGTCATCTCTCAAGCACAGAAGTAGGATACTATTACACAAACATACAGCACCACCGATTGCCCTGGCTATATTTTCCATTTTCTATTTGTGAGGGAATTGGCGCCACACTTGATCATACGTATGCAATTTCGACAACATCTCATCATAGACGTGAGTATGAGACGATGCGCCCACCCAGAGCCTATGTGTTTCTGGCTTACTAGCCGAAGTACTCCAATGACCCATTACATATCCACATCGATCTCCCGAAACGCCCGAAACCGCCTCCTAGGCTGGGGGGATGGCTGTAGTTGCTACCAGATGAACGGGATACCCACGGGTGTACGCCGACGGTATTGAACATAGTCGTCCCCAAAGAACTGGACTAGGAACTTTTCCTCGGCTACATCGAACACGGTCAGCTCAAAGCACCAATGGCGCCACGGGGCCAAGACGTACCTCGAATTCGGCTGCTAAAAAAATTCCAGAGCACGATAGCATAACCTACAAAGGAAACAATATTTCCCAGGACCAGCTGGGTTCCTAGCGCCCACCAGAAGAAGCCGAAATAGCTGGGATGGCGCAGATACTGGTATGGTCCACTTGTGACGAGAATGTGTTCATTGTTCTTGCGCTGCTGCACATGATGATTGAAGTTTGTGCCTGCTTCCTTCATAGCAACAGAGCGGACGGACTGGCCTAGTAGCATCAGGAGAAGACCTGCTGATAGCGCCGCCTTGCTCCAAAACGGTGGCAGAAGGGACCACGAAGGAAAGAAGAAGGCGGTAAGCAGGCACTCCGCGAGCGCTGTGCCGTGAGCGATGTTGTAGGCGGCGCCATTGGATGAAAGTAGGAAGGAGGAGACGGCGGTGGAGCGCGTGTTGTAGTGTGCTGTGAGATGGAACTCGAGGTAGTGAAAAAGGGCCAAGGAGGAAACGAAGAAGGGTGCTCGCCACAGCGGAGACCTAATGGCAAGGAGCAGATATGCGGTCAAGATGGAGGAGGCAGCCAAGGTGATGCCAATGAAAAAGGCTCGAAGGGCGATGGCAGAGAGGGACCTTTCACCGGAGGGAAGAAGTTCTCTATCAAAGCTTGACGGGGAATCGGACCGCGGGGTCATGTTGGATGCGCCGATGCCACCATTGGACACATGGGACGAGGGAACTCGGTTTCGAGGCTGAGAGATGCTTGGATCGCCATTCGAGGCTGACGGGACGGGAAGGGGAGTCGTCATATTGGCTGCGAATTGCGATGTTGGCGCGGAACAGTCTTCTTCTGTAGGGAGAGGAAGTTAGGAGAGCATAATCAAGAGAAAAGACACTCTGCCAAACAGGCCGGTCTATTTCGTCGGCAGGAAACTTATGGAGGCCAGGAACAAAGCCATGCCGTTGGCGCAACTTTCGTATTGTTCTGCGAAGCGCGTGTGAAAGTGAAAGCGTCGCAAGGCTGAAGCAGATTAAACTTAGAAGCGGCCGCCGGCACATACTAAACGCGGCCGAGGTGCCACTAGGCCCAGAGCAGCTGGCATGAGGAGGCCCGTGCCGTGTGTGGAGCTTAGCCTCAGCCTTCGCGAGAGGCTGGACGACATCTACAGACGACAGTCCTGCATTTGCGCACAAGAGCTTCAAATATATCCGCCTCGAGGAGCTCTGCTGTACCGCATTTCTTCGCAACGCCTCGCCAATATCCGAGGACGAAGGCCGTTTGTTCCAGATACACTCGTTCAATTCACTCCTAAGCTGAGGAGATGAAGCGGTGATAATGGCGTACGAATCACGCGGCGATCGTGACTCTGGAGGCGGCGGCGGCGGTGGTTATGAGGGACCTTCTTCTTTTTCCAGAGGACGGGGGAAACGTATGTTCACATTTTTCTTTGCTTGAGAGTGCTTGCCCTGCCCGTAGCATCTGTGAACCCAATCCGCTTGGTTTCGGTTTCCCTTCTCCCTGCCGCTCTCCCTTCACCTGCGCTTTCCCTTCCCCTGCGGTGTCTCTTCGACAAAGTCAGATCCGCCGTCTTTGCTTCTCCCCACAACACTGTCAATGCTCCTCGGGTAGTATGGTAGGCTGTTCGCCCCCCCCTTGAGGCCTCCACGGGGCCCAAGCATGAAATCCTTTATGGCCGTCCTTCATATGATCAATGGCAACAACGTCCAGCTTACAAGAAAAATTTTGAAGGTCCTGTCACCGACTATGGCTCAACCATGGTGCATTGGATGCGAAACCGCAAGCCTCGCTATCAGGGCAGCTATTCCGGGGAATTCGAGCGGCCAAGTCCAAGCTACATTGTTGACGTGAGTTTGTCGTCCGCCTTCTTTGACCGCGCGACCCGGGAGCTGACTCTTGTGCAGATGCTGCCGCCCCTGGCTCGTCTTGACAGCCCTGCCGACACAGTGCCGGCCCGTCATCTCCATTCTTCTCTGAACAAGATCAAGCATCCTGTGAATGTTGTCCGATGGACCCCCGAAGGAAGAAGGCTGCTCACCGGATCCAGCAGCGGAGAGTTCACGCTATGGAACGGTATGGGCTTCAATTTTGAGACTATCATGCAGGCTCACGATGTTGCCATCAGAGCCCTCTCATACTCGCACAATGACGACTGGCTATTGTCTGCAGACCACGATGGAATAATCAAATACTGGCAGCCGAACTTCAACAACGTCCAAGTCATACAGGGCCACACCGACCCCATCCGCGACATTGCATTCAGCCCCAGCGATTCCAAATTTGTCACTGCTTCGGATGATTCTAACCTGAAGATATTCGACTTTGCTGGAGGGGTCGAAGAGTCAACGCTTACCGGTCATGGCTGGGATGTCAAGTGTGTTGACTGGCACCCCACCAAGGGACTGTTGGTATCAGGTTCCAAAGATCACTTGGTCAAGCTCTGGGACCCCCGAAATGGTCGATGTTTGACTACCCTTCACGGCCACAAAAACCCTATCAGCAAGACACTGTTTGAGCCCCGCTATGGACTCTGCCTTGCAACTTCGGCTCGAGACCAAACAGCCCGAGTCTTCGACCTGCGAATGATGCGAGACATATGTCTCCTGAAGGGCCACGAAAAGGACGTAACTACTCTAGCATGGCACCCGATTCATCCTTCTTTGTTGAGCACTGGTGGTTCCGACGGATCTCTTTTCCACTACTTGCTTGACGAGCCTAACACCCCTGAAGGCGAATCTACGGTACTTGCTCCTTTCGACGTCCCTGATCATGTGACGGCACCAGTGCAGCCCATATATCCTGCCCACAAGGTGCCATATGCGCACGACTTTGCCATCTGGTCCCTGGATTGGCATCCACTTGGTCACATACTTGCATCTGGATCGAACGATCGAGTCACAAGATTCTGGACTCGCGCTAGACCGGGTGATACCGACACTTTCAGTGATCGATATCATATTGGTGAGCAAGCTGCGGAGGCCCAGGGCACGTGGGATAGACGCGGCGGCCGGAGACAACGACAAGAGGAGGAAGAACAAGAAATGGAGGATGAGATGGAAGGACTTGTTGACCAGAAGATGCCGTCCAAACAACCTGGCTTCCCCAGTATTCCTGGGTTGCCTCTACCAGGCATGGGCGGACCACAGCCACAAATTCCTGGCATGGGCAACGCGCCGCCACCATCGGCACTGCCTTTCAATCTCCCTGGGATCAATGGATCGGGCCCTCCTCCTCCTCTACCTCCCATCGACCCCAATAACCCACCAGACTTTGCCGCCCTCCAGGAGATGATGAGAAAGGCCGGCTTGCCCCCACCTCCCCCACCTGGTGGAGTGGGTGGACAATTTGCTCCTCCACCACCCCCTGGAATGATGGGCCCTGGGGCGCCTTTCCCCTTTCCGCCGGGCTTCGGTGTGCCGCCGCCACCACCGCCGCAGGTCCAGAACGAGAATGGCGGAAGCAGTGGAGGCGGGAGCATCAGAAGAAGAGGGCCCTTGCCGAGTCAAGAAGAGAGCATGAGAATGGAGCAGAGATATGGGAAGTTCACGAAGCGATAGGCGGGTAAAAACATAGTAATGCCAGCGTGCACGGAAGTCAGGAAATAAAGGTAGTACGGCGTCGCGGATATCCATTGCTTCTCTCGGCGTTCATTCCAGAGTTGGGAAAAGGGGAACTTCTTGATGTCCGACCTATATCCTTCCCATCCGGAGCCATGCTTCTCCATAGGCCCTGTCTCTATGTTTGAAATACAGCAGTGATGCGAGGCGAGCTCGATAATAGCACAAGTGATGTACCCCGTCCCCATAAACGCATCTTCCGGTTGAAGCATGAAAAGGCCATCCACCTAGAACATGCCGCTGGACGAGCCGGCACCTTGCTGGTCCTGTTGTATCCTTGCAATGTACTGCCTACTGACGGTATTCCAGGCGCTCATGTACTTCTCCATGCACTGGGTGAAGCAGGTCGACTCGCCGCTCGATAGAGAGGATCCGGGCTTGGGGACGCACTTCTCGAAGCAGTGTTCGTTGACTTTCTATTGTGCAATTCAGTGACTTCGTTCTGCCAGGAATTCGGAATCAGATTGTGGATGGAAGTGCATACCTCGATCAGCTGTTTGGCGTTTTGGACGGCATTTTCCTGGCGGACCTGTTGCATTATTGCGGCGGTCTGAGGGCCTTGGGAAGAGCTGCTGAGGGAACCAAGGCCGTCCATTGTTGTGAATCTTTGGTCGAGAGAGAGCTGGAATGGTACTTTTCTCCAACGTAGCGAGTGGACGTGGAAACTGAGTAGGCTGAACTTTTCAGCTCACGGCAGCTGGTGCAGCTTCAAAATGACGATCAATTGATTTGACTTGCAACCTGAGGCAGCGCGGGACAGGGGAGCAACGTCGAACTTTAGTCGTGAAGCCGAGCGCGCATGCGACGCCGTGCGGATGCTTGTCGCTGAGAGGCCACATCAGCTTGTGCTTTTGGCCTGCCAACCTCCCACCGCCTGATCCATGCGAATCTAGATCTGAGAACCCAATCGTCTGTTTCTGCACCGAGCTCTCCTTCAGACTTCACCTGACTTCGACTTCCACCTCCCACTGCTGCATGCCTGCGTGCGAGGCCCACTGCTTCCTTGCGCACCGGTGACTGAGCTATCAAGGCGCCTGGACTGCTGAGAAGAGGGATCATGTGGTTCAAGAAGTCGCTGGCCGCCCTGTGCCTGGCGGCTTGTACTCTGAGAGGAGCTGCCGCTGAGGAGGATAAGTCTAATGTCAAGTCCATTCCTGTAAGTGCAAGCCTGCCAAAACTGTCCACTCTGCCGTTACATGACTGCTGACCCGTCTCCTAGCTTCGAACACACACTCTGGTCCAGGTAGGCTGCCTCGATCTGCCCGTCGAAATGCCCCGCTAATCACGCTGTCGAACAGCCATATCTGGATTCCGATTTACAGAGTCGGTGGTTTGATTTTGGGGGAGATACTATAATACGGGCCGACAAGTACGCCATCCACACTACGCCGGCCACCTTGTGCAGTATACTTACCCTGGCCATTGCAGATACATTCGCCTCACCTCAGACCGGCCATCACAAGAAGGCTGGATATTTTCACGAGTTCCCCTAACTGCCACAAACTGGGAGGTAAAGCCTTGCCCTCACTCCGCGCTTCTCCTTGTCGCAAACTAAGCCTCGTCCTATAGATCGAAGTCGAATTTTCCATTTCGGGCAAAGGCAACCTCCACGGTGATGGCTTCGCCATGTGGCTCACCAAGCAGCGCGCCCAGCCTGGCACCGTCTTCGGCCACACCGACAAATTCGAGGGTCTCGGTATCTTCTTCGACACCTACAAGAACAACCGACCAGGCACCGTCTTCCCCTACGTGATGGCCATGGTCGGCGACGGCCAGACCGCCTACGACAAGAACAACGACGGCAAAGCGAACGAATTCGCCGGCTGCTCCGCGCGCGGTCTCCGAACCGCAAGCATCCCCACGAAAGCCCGATTGACGTATTTCCAAGACAAGAGCTTGAAGTTGGAGCTGCAGTATAAGAAGGAGGATGAGTGGATTCTGTGCTTCGAGACGACCGAGCCGCCAGCGATTCCGAGCGTGGCGTATCTGGGCTTTTCCGCCGAGACGGGAGAGCTGCATGATAACCACGATATCATTTCGGTGCAGGCGAACAACTTGTACAGCCCAAGAACCGCGGACACGGCGTCGGGAACTAGGGATAAGGATGGCAAGAGGAAGGGTCGCCAGGCGGGGAGGAAACAGAAGCAGGGCGGCAGTTGGACGTGGTTTCTTTTCAAGATATTCATGTTCTTCGCCGTTGTTGGGGGCGCATACGTCGGGTACACGGCTTACAGAGCGCAACAGAGAAGCCATCGCTTTTGATGGAATGTTGCTGGAAAAGGGGTTAAGGCGGGGAGGATGGTGAAGATGAGCCGAGAGATGGAGAAAAACAGGTGTGCTTGAGCATTTTTGAGCGAGAAAATGTACACCATGAAAAGGAGTTTATACATGGCAAAAGTACCTACGGCCAGCTTCCGGCGCAGTTATTGCAGTTTACTGTCAAGCTTTGTGTGCTATGTGAGGTTTTCGACTTTTCGCCGAGCAATGCTCGACATCACATGGGCGTTCCTAATTCTCAAACATATCCCAAATCACTGAAGATATTCCTCCCGCAAGCAGCAAAGCGGGTAGAGAGAGAGAGAGAGAGAGAGAGAGACCTTGAAATTGAAATTGAGAGAGCCATGCCTGCAAGACCGACAAGCAAACCATTCTTGCGCCTTACATCAAAGGTGCGGCAGCCCAATTAGATTCCGCACGTCCCAGATTTCCAAGCTCCAGATAGGTAGGATCCAGCTCACCCCTATGCTCAAAGCTCTCAGAATAAGCGGAAGACAATTAATTGCAAAGGTCAAAAGCCCAGCAGCAGTGAGCACGGGTCACATGTCGGTCACGGGATGACAGCACCAACCTTCCGCGCTCCCAGCTCACCGCCAGCCTTGCCATATATAGGTACCCGAAAACGCAACTGTCCTTCCAAGCGGCGATGGCTTCTTAGCGCAATGGTTTCTGCATATTTGGTGTATTATTCTAGCTTGGAAAGCAAAGTGCCCAGGGTTCGACCGGCTTACCTGGGAAATAAAGAAATGGCTCCTTGAGGGGGAGTACTTGCATTCGCAGCCTAAGACGGGCTGGAGGTGCATGTAAAACGCGGGAGATTCGTTTTTGCCTTTCATTTGTATTCTTGATTTCTTTTGGCCTTCGCGATTTTTCTTTGGCGGCAATTGGTGGAAGTTCTCCTGATTTTTTTTTTCCTGTAGCCCTCCTTATATGCTAAGGTGAAAGGACCGAGAAAGGGGATAGGGACCTCCTAAAACGAATACTTACCTAGCTTCGAGGAAGTACTTATCACAGTTGGTATGCATAACATGCTCCAGGAGGCAAGAAATAATTTTTCTGACTCGCATTGTGGTTTCTGCTACGCGCAACAATAGGCCCCTTCCTAGGCCTTATGCCCTACAAGGCCATCCATGCATAGCTCAGAAAAACACAGTAATCGGTATCGCATTGCGATGATCATATTCATCGATCAATGTATGGCGCCATGCCAGTTTTGATCTCTTGGACGATCTCCGCAGCTTCAGCCGTACTCCTAGCCTCGAAGAAATACTTCTTCTCATCGTTGTTCTTGTAGACAACCACCTGCAAAAGTATTAGCACCTTAATAATAGCACGTAGCAGCAGGATGTTCTGTAGTCAAGGCTCACCTTGAAGTTGGTCGGATGCTTCCTAGTCACCTTGCATCCAACCACATTACTGAAATGTACGGTCGTCGTCTTCTGCTGTCCCTCAAACATCGTCTTACCCGCCGACGCGGGCATGAAATACAAGTACTCGCCATCTATGGCCAGGACCCTCTCGTTCATGCCCACAAATCGCATAGGCTGTTTCCGCCACACAGTATACTTCCTGTAGTTCGGGCTCGCACCAATTTCATCCTGCTTGATTGCTTCGCGCGCCAGAGGATGAGTGCTCATCATCTGCTGTTGCTTCCTCGCCCTGTGCATGGGTGGATGCTCGGATAGCGCCATGATCTGGGGGCTTGCGCTGCTCGGACTGCCAGTGAGCGTAAGTGGACCATCGGTGGCAAATCTTCGTCTCAGCAGGTCCAGATCTCCGCAATTACCTATCGAAGCGACCGTTCTGTCTAGATATACGACGGTGCCGGTTCCGGTTAGTTTGAGTACGTGGGCTGCTTTGTCCAGCTGCCGTCTTTTGCACACCAGATCTAGTACTTCGGCGAGGTAGGTATTGGTTGTTACGTCGAGCGTGACCACCTGGCCTGGCGCAACGTCCGCGGAGTGGATATGCACTTTCAGGAACTTGTGGACGCCACCGTCTTTGGCTACTTTGGTGTCATCTGGCAAGGTCGGGACGTCTGCGAGCTGTGCTGTCTGTGCAGCGGACTTGGTGGTTAATAAGGGGTTTGGTCTCGCGATTGAAGGTGTAAAGTGAGGTTGTTGAGGAGCCGACGTATCCTTGAGCCCGAGGTCATCCTCTCCGCCTTCCGAAGCCGCAGATTCTTGCTGGAACTGTGGGGTGGCTTGTTGGTTCTGCAAGAATTGCTCTTCCGTTGCCTCGACAAGTGCAAACTCGTCAAACACCTTCGAATTACCCCTGGCTCTGCCCGCGCGATTGTTGGCCGTTGTAAACGATACCACGGGCTTTATTCGCTCGAGCGCCGGAAAATCAAAGTCGACCTCTTCGTCTTCCACTAGGCGTAGTGTCCAACGGTTCACGTTCAGCTGCTCTTCTTGAAGGGAAGGCTCTAGCTTCTCCTCAAAATAGCGCCACAGACTGAGTCCTATTAAGTCCGCTACGGTCACTTGACGATCACCATTTTCTCCATCATGGACAGTACGTCTGATCAGAACCTCATAGTACTTAGTCGATGACTTGGAAAACGTAGCCCAAATCCGCAACACCAGGGGATTTGGGTCCCCTTGTCCTGAGAGTGACGCAAAGCCTTCAAAAGGCATAGCCGCCTTCTTCCTTCGTGCATTTATAGCAGCGGAAAGCAGGCTCTTCGGCAGGATCATACTGATGGGGCGAGGGGGTGGTAAGGCTTCCAAAGCAGGAGCATTGGACCTTGATTTCTTGGGCGAAGATCTTCGAAGTTGGCGCGGGGGAGTACCAACAACATGTGGTGGGGACGACTCGATTCCTTCATCAACGCTGTCCAGCATAGAAGCTTCGTCCATGCTTTCGGCAAAATCCGAAGACATGTCGGAGCCATCGAAATCTTCGTCCTCCTCCTCCTCTTCCAGGAGGTCACTATGCTGCCTTGAGATACCGATTTTCGGTTCAGAGGTCTCTTTTACTAATGCTCTAGTCGCTCGTGCCGCACTTCTAGCAGGGATGGGTGGCCGTCTAAAGGTGGAAGGATCGAAATCATTTTCTGATGACATCTCGCTGCTCGTGACCGTATCTCTTCTTACTCGCTCCGTGATTGTGTCCACGGTAGGCTGCGAGCCTCGCCGTGGTGGCTGCGGCCCCTGCGTAGTGGCTGCGGCCGAAGAGTCTCCCATATTTGCAGCTGGGAGTGGAGATGATCCAGATCTTCTCCTTATCGGCATCTTGGCAAATCGAATCTGTTGGGCAGCGCGTTGGTCACCTTCGTCGTCGCTATCATCACTTAAGTCGCTGCTGTCTTCCTCCTCCATTTGCTCGCGCCGCCTGCGGCGTTTCGTGGAGATGCCGGGACCCACGGTGTCTCCCTGTCCGCCCCCTGTGACCATTCCACCTTCTTCCGCTTCATCTTCTAGAGCCGTGGTAGCAAGACCGGCAGATCGCGGGGCTTGGAAGTAGTCGGAAGCAACAGCTGTGGGGATGGGAGGAGAATGGGTGCGCTTGATATAAGCCGGATTTGGTCTCCAGCCAGCAGACTTGAAGGGCTGGGCATTGAGAAAGGAATCATTTATTCGAAGACATCGCTCGCCGACGCCATCCCTTATGGTGTTCAGATAAGTGGTGCGCAATTGGTAGGACACAAGACTGAAGTTCAGGTCAGCAATGTGATCTATTGGGGGATTTCAATGATGGGGCGCACTCCTCTATCTGACAAAGCGACATTGTGAGACCTGCTCTAGAAGGGGAAGTGAAGGTAGAAGACAAGAAGCGTCCGAAGGCATACGAAAGTGGCAACTATGAATCTAAGCCGGCATGTTGAAGTTGGTGGTCGAAGTTAACGGTTTTGTGGTCGCAGAGTATCGTTGTCGGGGCACATGTTGCTCGTCGCATCGTCACCGCGCTTATCTCCGGGGTCGTGCAGCTTCATAACCCGCCCTGCAGCTCGAAGCTCCGAGCTCGCCCCATCCCTGCTCAAGAGTACGCCAGCCACCGCTCACAGTCGAATACTCTGCAACCTTCTTCATTTCTTCAGCTACATTGCCTCCGCCGCCCACACACCATGGCGCTCGTCGACTACTCCGACTCTGAGCCTTCCGACTCTGAAGCAGTACCCGTTGTCAAGCCCAAGCCAACGAATACCAAACCCGCCTTCCGCAAAATCATCGATCGAGCCAATCCGGGGAAAATCCGCGTGGACCTGCCGCAACAAAGTGCCCCCAGTCATGATACCAACGAAGATGAGCCGCCAGCCAAACGCTCGAAGACTGGCGCTGGAGGCTTCGCTGGCTTCAACTCTTTTCTGCCAGCACCAAAACGTCCAGCACAGCAGAACCAGAGCTCAGGAAGGAGGCCGGGCGTCAGCCTAAAGACCGGAGCTGAGCCCTCGTTCAGCAGATCGCCTGCACCAGAATCTGCACCTGCCGAGAATGAAGCGCCTCGCGATGGAGATGTCAGTGGACGGGTTCGAGACGCGGCTGCTCCATCTACAGCCCCAGCGGAAGAGGTCAAGCTGGTGGGAAAGCCGTTGATGTTCAAGCCTCTCTCCGTCGCCAGGAAACCCCCGAAAAAGAAGAAGCCGGAAGGCGCGACAATACCCGCACAAAATTCTGCGGTACCATCGAAGGGTTCAAACGCACTGGCTGCGAGCAAGACGACTACTCCACCGCGGGAGCCTGAAAAGCCAAAAGTCTCACTCTTCTCTATGCCAACGGAAACCACAGATATGCCCTCTGTTTCATCCACAGGCGATTATGAACCTATGCTCTACCAGTCTGCAGGAACAGGAACCGGCTCACCACCTAGTCTCACAGATCCAACTTATGAAGATCCCTCACGAGAACACAGCTATCCCCCAGCTCTGCCATCCCAACCGCCAGGCCCACAGTCTCTGAATGATATAGCTTCAGATCTCAATCTGTCCGAAGCTGAACGGAGGCAATTATTCGGACGGCAAAGAGGGCAACGAAATGGAAATGGGGTGGGGCTCTCGGCCAGTAACGTCATCAATTTCAATACCGACCAGGAATACAGACATAACGAAGAGCTCCGAGCTGCGGGCGAACAAGTACAGCATAATCCCGTCAGGTCCATTGCTCCAGGAAAACACAGCTTGAAGCAGTTGGTCAATGCTGCACAAAGCCAGAAGGAGGCTTTGGAGGAGAGCTTTGCGCAGGGAAAGAACAATCGGAAAGAGGCGGGCAGCAGATATGGATGGTGACCGCTGATCGATGCTGTACAAACTCAGGTGTTGTAGGAGAGCTTTGCGCGGGGAAGAAGAGCGGCCATCGAGGTGCGGCGAGTAGATATGGTTATGTCATCGAGTCCACGATGCATGAAGCATGCAGATCGACTGAAGATCGACTCGAGATAAAAACATTTTGCCGTTCCATTTGCCGAGCCACAAGGAACTCCACGACTTGACAATTCCCGGTCTTTGACGCTGCAACGAGTGCCATATTCTTTGGGATGGGCTAGTGTAGGGTTGGGAGAGGGCCCGGATGCCACGGTAGCATTTCTAGAACGCTGGAGTTTTGTTCCCATTTGATGCTAGAGTAGTATAAGGCGATCCAAGGTCTTGAACTCTTGGTTGTCATTTCATGCTCACTACTGGTACGGTGGTACCTGCGACCACAATCCAACGATTGGGACATGTGGTGCTAATAGACAGATATCACCGCAACTATGAAGCTGCCAGTCGCCGAGTCGGGCTCCGTCCTAAGATAACAGAAACTTTCGAATTTGACTTTCGGACAAGGGATACCGAGGAAGCTAAGAGCTTATGGAGGCGGCGAAGCAGCAAGTCAGCGCGTAGAAGCGAATTATATGACGAGGCTGTTACAAACTCTTCCCAAGCTCACTGGCCCTGCCTGGGGATGCAATAAGATGGGCTATATCTATATGTACAGAGGAGAAAGCCAAAAATAGGAAGCCGTGCAGCATTCACGTACCGCCGGCCCGCCCGGTGACGTGCATAAGGGTACTGGCGAATAAGGAGTGGCCGTTGCGGAGCTGGCGGTTAAGGTCTAATTTTGGGGGATGTGGGGTTGCAAGGGTAGGGGGTAGTCAGTAGAGCAACCCCCGCCATTTTTTGTTATCGAGGAGATCCTCAGGAACAATATGCACAATGTGACTCGAGGGGGAGTGCCGGGACAAGGATGGCTCCGCATATACCCTCTGTCAAATCGGGAACTCAAAGGCCTTCCACACTTCGGCTCTCTCCTCTAGACGCCCGATTGTGACCAAGGCATGCTTGGGCAGAATCTCGAATCCTAGGATATATACCCTCCATATCGTGCCCCCTACCATGGCTACCGATGACTGCCTTCTCTGTCTCAAGTCAAGTCCGTCAAGCGCGACCAGAATATCCGGAATCACTTCGAATATTCAAAGTCACCTGGAATATACAGAGTCACTTGGAGTGTCCAAAGCAATTTGGAATATCCAAAATAACTTGGAATAATCCAAGTTCCTCCACAAGCAGCCATGTCTCATATCTCGAAAACGAATATATCTTCCCCTATTGAGGCAGGGGTATCTCTCCTCCAGGCAAAGCAGCTCCCGCCCCAGCTCAACGATGCTTTGGAGTACGTCTCCAGTCGATTGGCACGCAAAAGACTACATCTCGACTTGGTGATATCGCCAATTCCGAACGCCTCGCCTTCACCGAACCTGCCTCCGTCTCCAGCCCAGTCTCTCTTCAGCGGACCTCCATCACCCAGGCATCTGGGTTGCAAGCGATCAGTCCCTTCTTGTGCAAGAAGCAACTCCACATGCTCCTCCTGTTCAAGCTGTTCATCCCCATCCATATCACGGACTCCGCGGCCATCGCTCCCCCTCAGTCCCAAGGCATTCTGTCGATGGCCCACTTCCCCGTCAAGCTCCGCGTCATCCTCCCCTATGAGCCCGAAATTCCCCCAAAGCCGGTCGCCCACGACCCCAAATTACTTTGGAATTAGCCTCAAGCATTTTTCTACCATCACACCGAAAGCCGGGAAAATCCTCCGAGAAACCATCTCCAAAGCGGAAAGAAAATTTCCTCACATGGGCACCGGCTGGCTCTCCTCTCAGCCAGGCAACACGGCTCCCATCAACGATGATCTCATTCGCCGCTCGTTAATCCAGAACGAGGTCGTATTCAGCAGCGAAGGGCTGACTTTACTGTCACTTGACCGTATATACACCTTCAAACTAGCTTTACAAACCTATTTTCGCATCTTGTCTCCATCCGCACTCAAAGCATGGCAGGCAGCACCGCAGCTATCCGCAGCGTCAGCGCTGGAAGACGCAGTCGACGAACTACGACGACTAGTCCTGGCACAAAGCGGCCGAGGCATCAGCAAAGGCTACCTCCTCCGCGCCTACGACCATCTCTCAGTCTCCGTAGCTGCCCTCTCAGACGTCCATGAAGCTTACAAAAGCTGGTATGGCGGTCCAGAGCGCAAAGCAGGGATTGAGATGGGCGATGAAGAACACGCTAGCCTGCCTGCCCTGAAGACGACCTTTGGCGCTGAAATCAAGAAGAGGGTCACGGCGGAGATTGCTAGTGAATATAGGATAGTGGAAGCAACGGCGGAGGAGAATGAGAGTATCCAGAGATTGGATCAGGGGCCGCATAGACGGGGGCCATGCACGCCGAATGGATTCGAGGATATCACGCCGGTAACAAGAGGAGAGTGGTGCTTTCTGATGGTGGGGGATGGGTGGAAGGGGAGATCTGCGGGGGTGGAGACTTGTTGAACGTAGGATTTGGAGGAGAGAGAAAAGAAATGGAGTTAGGCATCACTGCCGACTGGAGTTCTTGGGGTTGGCGTTTGAGAGCGTCTGGGAGCAAGTGCTGCAACCAGACGTCTTGCTTTTGGCTCGGGACGAAAAGGTGTATTTGGCAGAAGCGTAGTTCCCAGGAACAAAGAGTTTTCGAGAAGGAATCTTGGTTCTTAGAAAGAATCCAAATCACTAAGAATCAGGCCAATCTTGCGCGCAATCCAAGTAATTGAGAGAAATCCAGGCAACTGAGAGAAATCCAGGCAACTGAGAGATATCCAGGTAACATACTGAGAGAAATTCAAGTAGGTGAGGGAATTCTGAGTAACTGCACAGAATGCAAGCAATCAGGTGAGATCCAAATAATTAGGAGAAAGTAAATTGATCGGAAATCATGGACTCGGAGATACAATAATCGTGTCTGAAGTCGGGAAGCGGACGAATATTCGGAGACATTTAGCGTCGCGGTTCCACCGTCGGCTCATCAATGTACCGTTCTCGAAGCATACGGCGCTCTGAGTCTGGCCGTGTGACGTCGCAGGTGCTCTGCCAGGCAGTGTCCAGGGGATCATTTGTCGACATGATCGAATCTTCACGATACGTTGCTTGGTGCACTGAGACTGTGAGACATGTGGTCGTGGAAAGTCGACGATTCCACATCTTCCGCACATTCCATAGAAAGCTCAAGCAGCTCTGTGATTGGCTGGCAGTTGCAGCACGGTAGCTCAGACACGGAGCCTGCGCGTCATTCCGAGAACCAAAGCTAAGCTGTGTGGGTCCTACCCAGGTACCGGGGTTGATATAAAATAGAGCACGCTGCTGCTTCGAAGCTTCCCCAGCCAGCAAAAGATCAATCGCCCTCCACGTCGACCTGTCTCTTCTAACGTTTAATTCTACCAATTCCGAAGCACCTCGAAAGTTGATGAGATATGGCTCTGACTATCCCGGAAGGTTATGGGTGTGTGCTGCTCTTTTCTGTCCAAAACCTTCAAGCTTGAAAAAGCAATACATATGTCGTACTAATCCCGAAAACACAGCTGGGTTCTCCTGGCCGCTTCCAGTAGCTGCATTTTGGGTTTCGTTCACACAATTAACACCTTGCTGCACCGAAAAGCTGCTGGTGTCCTTTATCCGGCCGCCTATGCAAAGGATGAAGTGGCAGCCAAGGACCCCAAAGGTACCTATTTCTCCAGCCATATTTCCATTCTCTACACCCTCTCTCCCCTCAAGCTTCGTGTAACCTCCATTGAAGCGCCCACAACAAACTCACCACGCCCTTCAACCCAAAGCTAACACTACCTACCAAACAGCATTCGCCTTCAACTGCGCCCAGCGCGCCCACGTCAACTACGCCGAGAACCACCCCAGCGTGCTAGCTGCCATGCTCATTGCCGGCCTGCGCGCTCCACTCTTCGCCGCCACCGCAGGTGGCCTCTGGGTCTTGGGTCGCACTATCTATATGTACGGATACTCAAATCCCGCGTGGGGTGCGAATGGGGATGGTCGTGCTAAGGGAGCTATGATCGCCTCGCCCAGTCAGATTGTTTTGCTGCTGGCGGCCGTTTGGAGCGCTGTTGGTGCTATCGGTTATTAAGATGTGGAAGTGGTAGGGGGAAATGGAGGGTGAAGATGGGGAGAGATGGTGCCTTATACGTGTAGGTATGTTTCGTTATGGGTGAACCTGGCCCATGTGTAAGCGGCTGTAGATTATTAGAGGCAAATCCATATTGTTACCAGGATTCCAGGAGCAATTTTGACCTTGAAAGTCATTGGACGCTAGCGTCAGGCTCGAAAGCCACTGATTCTACTAATTGCGCCCACTTAGGCCTCGATCCGATACAAATACTTGGGCAAGTTTGTTCTTTATAGCAATCATGACAAAATGAAGGGACTGTTGAGCCAGCAATTTGTAACCCCCCAAGTCATTTAGAATCTGAATCGCAAGAAACTTGGGTAACAAGGCTGAATCGAACTCAATAACTGCAGAAATGGCAACAATTGGAGAAAGAAATTTTGATGGCGTCAAAGCTGGAAAGCTGCAGATCCTACCATGGTGGTTGTATGACTCGCACCCTCACACGGGATTTCACTCTGCTCAAGAAATGCCGAGGATAGTAGGTAGGCAGACTTGCATTCAAGGACTAACGGAACGCCCCTTATTCCCCCATCTTCCTCGCCCTACAAGTCCTGCCTCGCCCAGTCGTCTTCCATCGACTGTTCCGCATTTCCACAGAGATCGGCCATAGCATCATGTTGCTAAGTCTAGAGGTCGCCGAGGACAGCAGACTGGGCCCCAAACCTGCGCCGTGTCACACCCGTTGTCGGAGCCCGACCGAAAGAAAAGCAAACCCGCCGCATGTAATCCACCCGCAAACTTGCAATCTAGCCCTCTCCGATCCAGCGATCCAGCGTAGGTAGCTTGCAAGGACTGGCCTCCAGCCCTGCACCAGCGCTTGCCCGAGGGACGCCATCTCGAATTTTCGCTCGGTCGATGAAGCATGTGCGATTAACGATATTGATCAAACTCCAGTCGCGTAGCAATCGTCGAAACCCCGTTGTCCTGTATGCGTGCCCCTCTGTAGACCCCACATGCAGCGCCCCCCTTTATCAATGGAATTGTCACGCCCAAACAAAAGACAAGTGGAACCGTTTGTGTGGGTATTGGCCCCGGAATTTCCAACAACCCGAGAAATATTTCTGGTGAGAATGAGTATGGAAGTCTCTCCTCCTAATAGGAAAGGTTTCATATATTGGTATAAGCGGAAAGCATTCTGGGAGTGAGGAGCAGCCTAGTCCCAAAATGGCGCTGCTCATGGTGCAATTAACTTAAAAGTCATTGAAAAGATGTCCGTGCCTATTTCTTTGTTAGCAAAACTCTTGCCCAATGATGAGAAACCATAATTATTCAACGCACTCATCGTAACCCATCTGCCCATACTGCTCCGTCTCTTCCGGGTACTTGTCGAATTGACTTGCATCACCCACGCCAGCCTTTACTGGAGGAACGTATGGTGCGTCAATGTCCTTCTTGGCCAATCTTTCCCATGTTACTTCAGCGAACCAGGGGTGGTCCTTGATGTCCTGAGGTCCGCCATGTAAATTACCCAATCGCTTGGTGAGATCAGCTGTGATTAGCCGCTGCAGCAGGTCCTGGGCGTCCTGATTGATGTAGGGTGGGTACTTGACTCGGCCTTTGAGGATGTTTTCGTAAATCTTCATTGGAGAACCACCGTCCCAGAAAGGAGTGAACCCGCAAAGCATCTCGAAAATCAGAATTCCTAGCGACCACCTGAGAATGTTAGTGTTGGCCGATGCAGGATGAGAGATTTGAAATATACCAGTCTACGGATTTGTTGTACCCCTTACTTGACACCACTTCGGGAGCCAGGTAGTCAGGTGTACCACACAAGGTCCAGGTGATATCTGGCACCCTCTTCGCGAAGCCAAAATCCGTGATTTTGAGATGTCCGTGTCTATCGAGCAGCAGGTTCTCGGGTTTCAGATCGCGGTAGATGATCTGTTTAGAGTGTAGGTACTCAAGCGCCAATGTCACTTCCGCTGCGTAAAATTTGGCCACAGGGTTCGGGAATCGCTAAAGTTGTTAACAGGCGCTTCGTGAAGGGGAGCAAGAGCATAAATACCTGCGATTTGCGCAGTAACGAGAACAATTCACCACCCTCAACAAAATCCATGACCATATATAGATTGCGTGAATCTTGAAAGGTTCCCCACAGTGTGATCAGGAACGGATGCTTGACCTCTCCTAGCATTTTTCGCTCATCGTTTGTGTGCTCCACCTGCTTCATCTTGACTACTTGCTGCTTCTTCAACACCTTTACGGCATAAAAGCGCTGGTTGTGCTTCGATTGCACCAGATGCACGCGACCAAAACTACCGGTTCCCAGCGTCCGCAGTATTTCAAAGTCTTGCAATGTATATTTGCCCTTCGTCGCACGAGCTTGCGTAGGTTGCACCACAGCTGCTTTCGCCGCGTTCATTGCATTGCCATTTGCACTAGACGTAGGGGTATAGCTCATGTTGGCCTGGGGTTTGGACATGTGTGAGCCGTCATGCTGGGGCGGGTGTATTAAGTTGTGGATTGTAGGGGCTTTTTGCTGGCCATGCGCAGCACCAGCTTGTTGATGCTGGTAGGGTGCGCTTCCTGGATTCATTGATTGTTCGGGGGTTGCCTTTGGGAGGCAGTTCTGGATCGAGGTATCTGTCTCTGAGGCGGCCTCAGGGGCGCTGCTTTGCGCCGACTCGGATGGAAAGAATTGGCCAAACCCGGCTGATGTCGGCGTCACGGGGCTGTTGGGCTGGCTGGTTGAGGCGGGGTCTTTCGCCTCTTTGGTTCGTTTCTTCTTGAGGAATCCGAGTGTCGGCATAGAAATGCTTCAAAGGGACTCTTTGTCGAGCCGAAGGCAGGATTGGAGGGCGCGTCTCTCAATTAGCCGCGCCGCTCCCTAGATTCGGGAGAGGGAGCTAGCAGACCGAATCAATTGACGAAGGGGCCCTAGGGTTTCTAAAAGCGAATTTGAGTTCGCGTATCCTCGCCGTGCATCCAAGGCCTCGAGTAAGGCTTGAGTGAGCCTGCAATGACGTGCCAAAGCAATGGCTAGGTGTCATGCAGGAGACCAGCCAAGCGACGCTGGACTACGGGGGAGGGGGGGAGGGGGGCTGATGCTCGGTAGCCCAGCGGGATGTGGCTCAGTTGAGAGGGCGGCGGAGGAAGCAGAGTCGAGGAGATGGTGGGAAGGGGTCTAAGGCGCATGCAACGGTGGTCGATGAGAGAGCTCGTGGAATGCAGGATGCAGCAATGGTGGCTAGTCGCAATGGAGCAGGTCGACACTGTGAGAGCCGGCCAATTTCGGCAGGCGGGGTAGGACAGGAAGCGTGGGAGCGTGGGAGCGTAGGTGGATAGGCTTGGAGGAAGAAGATTCAATTGCGTGGGATTAAGATTCTCAGGAATAATGCAGGGCCACGGGCTCGAGGGTGTTGCAGGACTGGCGATGGGGAGAGAGGGGGGCAGCGCTCGAGGAATTGGCCTACTGGCGCTGAGCTAGGAAGCAGCTTAACTATGTTGTCGCTCTGCCGTCTGGCGTCTGCTCTTTGAGGGAACCTGGAGCATCAATAATGACGGAACCGGCGGACGCCAGATTAATGCGACCACTTTGACGGGCACGCAGCACGGCAGAACCCACGCCTTTCATCGACTCATCCTACCGCTCTATGTTTGTTCAAGTAGGAATATATGAGGGTGCGCCGGCGCGCATCTCTCGATCTTTGCCGCCACGTCTGCTGACTCATGTTCAATTTTCTGCACTCGTACTTGAGGTCGTGATCCATCAATCAGAGTAATAATATCGAGTACCATCGGAGAGGGCTCTCTATTGCCCGCAACTGGCTGCTGGCAAGTCAAAATAGCATAATTAAAAGCTTTGATCTAGGAATCGCGCTACATATATCGAGTCAAAGCATTTCTGTCGCACTGATTGCGTTCTTAGAATCTACCTTCCTACCAATCTGCCTTTTGCATTTTCTAAAAATAAGACGGGTAGTTGGAAGTCTAAATATTATCTTACAATAACTGGGCGGCTTGGAAATGAATTTGAATATACGGTTTTCCCCAGCAAACCTCCTGTCACAAAACCGTTCGTCCGCCTGTTCCAGATCCAGCAGTGCAACCAGCCGCTGGCCCGCTATGTATTTCGTAATTCATGTTTTACAATTTGTGCAACCTCCAGAGAAGAATACAATCGGGGGAGAAGAGAAAGGTTACTTGGTCAGGATGGCTGATCACTGATCAGTACCTAGTCAATACTTGAACAAACCCGAACTCGTCCCAACTCGCCTCCCCAAGAGCTTGCAAACTCCCAGATCGAACTATCAGACTTCCAAGCAAACACCTTACTTCCCAGTCTAACCTAAGACTGAACCTTCGAACGAGACCCCCGCTCGGTGACTACCGAAGTTCCAAGATGCTCCTCTTCTGCCCGATCAACTACCTTAACCTATCGCCTTCCGCTCTCCGCTTCCTCCAATTCTGTGACTTCTCTCGTCTGATTCTGGTTTTCGAGCCACTCCTTGCCAAACTCACAATGCTTCGACCGGAGTTTTTGAACAGCTCAATTCCATGGAGTACTTTGCTTCCGCCATCCCTTGTGCCTTTTTCGCCACCCGCGGAATGGTCAGACAAATTTCAGACCGTTAAGGTCGGGGGCAGCGGATGGTCTCGAGGGTGCTAGAGATCTTTCTTAGTATTTGATTAAGGAAGGCTCGTGTGGTGGGCTCGTGATCTGCGAACTTCCTGAGCCCAACTCATCAACCTCCCTTCGAGCGGGTGAAGGAACCCCTAGATAAGTGAGTATTGGAAGACTGGACCGATCAAGAGCTTGAACATCAACAGTAGTACCGAAGGGAAATACCTAGCTGCGCGAAGGGGGAAATGGTTGCGAAGAGTGGTATAATGGAATTAGAACCAGATACCATGATATAAACTGTAGAGACGATCAGAGAAATGCAAGGAAATATGTGATACCCTTGGGTAATGTGGTTTGAATTTGTATGTATTCTCTTCCTATCGAAGTGATGGGTGGGTATTTTGGCATCTGGGAGCAAGTGCTCAACCAGACAGTTTGACTCAGAATGAGAAGGCGTGTCTGACGAAAAGAGACCGGGTTCCTAAACATCCAAGTCACTGTATCGGACCGCCATAGCTTTTGCCCACAGCCTAGCTGAAGACGTTTAGTAGTGCTCAAGTCCCAAGAAAGGGCGTAGAACTTCAACCACCAGCTTTCTTGGCTTCTTCGGCCTCCCGTTTTCTTGCCAGATACCTTTCTCGTGCACTGGATATATCGCCCTCCGTCTTCCTGCTCTTCGAAGCCCGCTCAACCTTTGCTCTTTCTTCCTCTTCCTCTTCTAATGTCCGCTTCGTGGCTTGCTCAAGTTGTGCCTCCATCATCCGTGTTTGGCGTTCTCTCATGGCCTGCTTTCCCCCACCAGAACCAACAGGGTTCGAGACGTTGTTGCGGCTCGAGGGCGCTGAAGCACTCTTCTGTTGGACCGAAGATGCCCCCTTCGGTTTCGGTACCAAGTTCAGACCTCCTTTCAGAAGCTGGCGCTTGTCCACAACCTGACCTTCGTCGTTGATGGCGATGGCACCAGCTTTTTTCGCGTTGATCTCCTTTGCAATATCTGCCTCTGTATTGGTCTTCTTTTCCTCGTCTTCAACCTCCGGGCCATCCTTGGCTCTTTCTGCTGCTGCCTTGACGACTTCCGCATGCTTTTCTTCATTCTTGCTGAGTAGGTTCTTGTAGAAGCTCGTCATACCTGTGCCCTTGTTCTTCTTCTGCTCTTCCTCTTCCCTTCTCCTCTCCTCCTCCTCAAGCCTCCTGTTTTCCTCCTGTTGCTTCTTGTACGCCGAAGTAACGAATTTCTCCTTGTCTGCAAACTCGTCGCCCTCAGCTTCTCGTTCCTTAGCTAACCGCTTCTCTTCCGCAATAGCGGCGTCCCTCTTCCTGAGATTGGCCGCTGCGATCAGATTGCCCATGTACTTTGGCTTCCTTTCCTGGTCCTCGACAGATACCTTCTTCTGTGCCGACTTTTTGGATTCGAGAAAAGAGTCGTAATCAATTATACTCGGATCGACATCTGCCGCCTTATCCGCGTGTTTCTTGGAGTTGAACGTGTCCGACAGATCACCGTACATGTTGATAGGTCCTTTCTTTGGATTTCCGAGAGCAGATTTGGATTTCGCGCCGTGCGAGGGTTTCGACGAGCCGTTTCCAGAGGCTGTGGTACTCGAGAGGCCCCCGAACTCGCCGATCTCCTCCACGCCTCCAATTTCTGTGGCCCCATTGTCATTTTCCTCGAGGTCGTCATCATCTGCGAAGAGATTCTTGCGACCTGTTGGCGCAGGTCGCGAGCCAAGGGCGGGCTTTTTGGTGATGTTTAATCCGTAGGAGAGGCCTTTCCCACTCATTCTGATGGCTATGGTGCTGATGCGCAGCCGGAAGGATTGCAGTAAAAGACGTTGTATCGGGGAGCTCTTGTCGAAAAAAGGCGGGACTCAAGTAGAATGAAGAGTGCAGAGGAATGGAGATGGGGGATTTGAAGTTCAAGGTTGCTCGGACCGCGAGGCTGAGGTAGCAAAAGTCCGGTGGCGCTAAACTCTAAATTAGACTAGATCCATATTTTATATCTTATCGCGACTGGATAAAGCAGGCTACTACTTTATCGCCATTCCGCATACATCAACTACTCTGGTCAACTACTGTACTTCTCATCGATATTACGGGGCAATTCAGACTAACGTAACATCTGATGTGCTAGCAGCCATGACCATCACCACTCTGTCTAACCAACGATGAGAATCCAAGATATGGCCTCCGCCACAACCTCGCCTCCACACCTCCCTCACCAAGACCCTCTCTCTAATGACGACGAATACCGTCGCGCCTCGCGCTCCAGATTCCGATTCAAGTCCTCCTCAAAGCCGAAGCGACCGTCTCACCGTGATGAGCGTTCCCTCAGTCCCTCTCTGAGGGAAGCCGATGAAGTGCGTCCTCGCAAGCATCGCCATCGCGACCGTTCCGAGAGACGGCACAAACACTCGCGCCACTCGCGCTCTGCGCCCGCCGTCGACGACGACTTCCAGACTTCAGATGCCTCACCCGAAGCAGATCTGGACCCGGAAGTCGCATTCCGCGAGAGTCTTTTTGATGCCATGGCCGACGACGAAGGCGCTTCATTCTGGGAGGGCGTATACGGACAGCCAATCCACACCTATCCCAACGTGAAAGCCGGGCCCACTGGCGAGTTGGAACAAATGACCGACGACGAGTATGCGCAGTATGTGCGGGCCAAGATGTGGGAGAAGACACACCAGGGACTTTTGGAGGAGAAAAAGAGGCGCGAAGAAGCGAGAAAGGAGAAAGAGCGCCTGGCAAAGGAAGGAAAGGAGAGAGCAAAAGAGGGAGACGACTTTATGAGGAAGGTTGAGGAGAGTCTCAAACGGGGCGGGCGGAGGAGGGAAAGGAAAGAGTGGGAGGAGCGGTGGAATGCATATGTTCGGGCTTGGGATCAACTTGGGAAAGGTGAGGGAGAGCAGGCTGCTACAGGAAGGATCCCTTGGCCTGTCAGGAGTGGGAAAGCCAAGGATGTGCATAAGGAGGAGATAAAGCAGTTCTTCTTGAATGGCCCGACCGGCGGCCAGCCTACGGAAACGAGCTTCGTCAAGACTCTGAAGATAGAGCGCGTAAGGTGGCATCCGGACAAGATCCAGCAAAGACTGGGTGGGCAAGGAGTCGATCCTTCAACCATGGCGAACGTTACAGCTGTTTTTCAAATCATCGATCAGATGTGGTCGGAAGCACGAGGAGAGAAGGCATAATTCTCTGGTTTTTTGCACTCAAGCATAGCGACGGCGCATTTGCTATTACGGTGGGAAACGGGATGGTTTTGGCATCGATGATCATAGATTAGACAAGACATGGATCTTCGGGGAATCACTGAATCTCATCTGGACTTTTGAACTCGCATAGTAGTTTGGAACTTACGAAGTGACTGGAAGTATTTTAAGTAATTGGGTTTATTCCAAATAATTGAGAACATTTCAAGTGGTTGGGACGTGAATGTGTTCTAAGTGATTGGGAGTATTCCAAAGAATTGGGACTATAATTACCGATTAAGGGGCTTTAAAGTAATAGAGGTATTTTTAAACAGGCTTAGTCTGTATGCGATTTCAGAACTCCAGATGCGATTTAGCGTTTCCCAATATTATTCGATTAAAGCAAGGGTATATATGTAGACAGACTGCAGGTATCGCCGGATAAAATGCAACGCCCGCTTGCTCGAGAGACATAAGAGAATGCTCGCGGGTCAAGATCAGATGGGACACAAAAGACAAAGATCAACCAAGTGACTCCGTGAACGCCATAGCTATGCTCCGCCGCGCTTTGATGGAAGCCAACCCGTTGAAAAGAGAATAATGCCGCTCTATGCTACCTATGCAAGCAAGGTACAGTAACAAAACGCCGAATCACAAAGACGAGTTCCGAGGGCTTGTCCTCCGAGCAGGCTGATCTTGACCAGGAGCCTGGAAGGCCTTCTGCTTATCCGCAAATTCCCGAATCACCAGCGAGCAGACCGTATCCGTACACAACCTCTTTCTCCTCTCGACCGGCAGCTTGGTCGCGAACTCCAGGCCAGAAGCTCTTTCCACCGCTTGGATCGGCACTTCAAAGTCTGTGATGGGCTTGCTATTGGGGATCGCGGCGTTTGGGAGTACGAAAGCACCGACAGCGACCTGTCCACCCACAGTTCCATCTTCGGCGAAGATGACCTTGTAGAAGTGGGTTGGCACGGCGATGTTTGGCGGGTTGCCGATAACCTCGTAGGTGACTCTCCACTTGCCATCAGTGTCACGCTTGGGCAGGTATAGTGGCCCCGTGACGACTCTGACGGATGGGTATTTATGGGTGAGTCGACGGCAGAAATCCTCGAAATGTGCCCAGTAGTCTCGGTTGAAGCCCTCGCCGACTTGGGGGCACATGTTGGACAAGAAGAAGGTCTCGTTCATGGATTCTTGGCTCCATTTCGCATCAGCGGCAGGGACCTGGTGACCGCGGTCATATCCGGAGCGGAAGTAGTCCTTCAGCTTGCCTCGAAACTTCTCTGGGATAGCTGGATCTTCCATGAAGACCGAGTGTTTCCTGTCCCCGTTCGAGACTGCAAGCGAGGCGGGCGTGATGTGCTCGGCCACCCACGATGGGTTTCGCAGGCGTCGGTCGTAGGAAGAGACGAGAGCCGATCGAGTCGCAAGATCGGCGACAGGGCCGGGGAAGCCATATTGAAAGAGGCCGCTGGGATCGACAGGAGGGACTGTGCCTTTCGCCTGTAGGATGGCAGCGGCTGGGGCTGGGGCGGGCGCGGCGGTGGTTGGTGGTGGTGAAGCATCTGTGGCCGAGGCCACAGGCTGAGAATTCGTGTTTGAGCGAGTTGATACCATGGCGGTTGCGGTGAGGGCAGCTCCTGTTCCGAAACCCAAAGCTGCGATAATAGCCATTTGTTTTGACATCTCGAGGGAAAAGGAGCTCAAGCCGAGCTGCCACAGCGAGTCGCGAAGTATTTATTGCTCAGCAGGAGGAAGAAGAGAGAGAGAGGCCCGCCGCGATCGTGATCCCTCTTTGGCGCTGGTGATCAGGGACTTTGGCGCGTGGTGGGGGAGCTTTTGAATCGCACCTCACTCAGTTTTGAGTCCGCGGTCACGTCTCTAAATTTTCGGGTTCAGGGGCGCCAGCCAATCAGCATCGCCCAAGATCGCATTTGTCGAACATTGGCCTTGGGACGGCTTATGTCACCGCTCAGCAGACGCAGTCCTTTCCCCAAGCAGCTGAGCACCTTGGCACCACAAAAAGGCACAGTGATGTGCCTGAACGTTGAATGTTCTCGAGTTAGCACGCACGTTGCAACACGGGGTGAGGACTCTCGCCTTGAAGACTCAAGAGCGAGAATGAGGCCGCTGCGGTTTTGGGATGACTCGATTAGATCTAGCGCGTGCGTCGAGCCTGCCAGGCCCTTCGACGTGCAGAGTCCAGCGGCTCCAGCCTTCGCATGCCAAGCATGTGGTCATATTCCCTCGCCGTTGACCACCAAGGTGTCGCTAGAGTACTGCTTAGCAAAATCCTGCTGCGTGCGGTTCAGAACAGAGAGACGCCACTGCTTGCCCGCCGAGTCCACTTCATAGAGCAGTGACGATTGTGATGACAGTTATCCACCTCAAACGTTGAATTGTGCGTCTCGGGATATACACCATCACCTAGACTTCATTGCGACTACCTATTACTGTGCACCCCATCCGCCCTCGACATAAAGAAGCTTCTTCCCATTTCTCGAGCGCCCAGTGCCCTCTCTCCTCCACCCTCTTCTCCCTAGGATCATCTACGTGTGCATCCCCTGGCTCTCGCGGCCTTCTTCACCCTATTACTGCTTCTCTAGTATCATTTTTGTCGTTCTTTGTGGGCCTATCGCACCGATCTTCCACGCATCACCATCAAGGAGCCGCATGGGACCTGCAGCTGATCTGGAACGCGGCCCATCATCCATCCCCCTCTCGAGCTGCTCTGAAACCGGCTCTCGTATTTCGGGGGCTGAGCCTCTTCCAAAGTCACTGTGACTGTCGCGCTCAACATGGACGTCATCAGCCTGCCCGTCGGCGCGACTGCTCTGGACAATGATACCCGCGGCTGGATCATGACGGTGGTGAGCGGTCTCGGTAAGTTCTCCTGGGAAACTTGAGGCAAATGATGAGGCCTGCTATGCGAAAGTCATCGAGACGTCTTTATTGACTGTGGGAACAGCCTGTGTATTCGGAGCCAGTATAATATGCGTCGACATCATCGTCCGCAAAATCCCAGGCAAAGAGGACTTCCGCATCCAGGACAGTAATGTCTTTCTCGGCGCCTCCTTGAGCTTGAGCTTCGGCGTTATGGTAAGTCGACCATTCAAATTCTAGCGTCCTTCTTTCTTTTCATTTTTTTCATTTTGCCCTTTTTTTGGCTTTTTGTCCTCTGGCTAATTATTCGAAGCTGTTCTCGGCTCTGTATGGCATGCTGCCGTCATCAAAAAACTATCTCGAAAAGGCCGGCTTTTCTCCATCTGTGGCTGCATGGATTTTAGTGGGAGGGTTTGCGCTGGGATTCATTGGAATCCAAATTGTTTCCAGGTTCTTACACTCCTACATCCCCAGTCACGTAGTGGACTGTGACCACACCCACACCGAGACGAATCCAGCAACCCCCTTCCGCTCGCGAACACACTCAACTTCAAGCCATCACCATGCCGGAAGCCACGGCCACCACGGTCACAACCATCAAGAGGCGGGGATGATGAGCTCTCATTCAGCAGACGCGCATGGAGCACCAAATGATACCACACCACTTCTTGCAGAGAATGGCAATCGACGTTTATCTCGGAGTCGCACTGGGAGGATGGGATTGAGTCATGGTGATCTCCGATCCTCTGCCCCAGGGGGGTCTCGCCGAGCATCCCGATCGTTAGAGCGCCGTCCTTCGATGGTTCAAATCCAAAAGCGTGTCATGTCTTTCGTCAAGGACCAAAAAAACCTGTGCGACGAGGGAGGACCATGCTACGGTTATTCGGATCCCTGTGGCCAGGAGTGCTTCAAATATGTCGGATCAAGGTCACAACTACCCTCACGGGCACCGACTATGATGAGGACCGCTACTTTCTCTCAGGGACCCAGTTTTCGGATTCCTGTTTTGCGAGAAGAACGAGATGATGAAAGCGACACTGCCCCCGATAATTCTTCGTTGAAGGGAATCTATCCAGCTTCGAGGAAAGTCACTAAAGCACATTCACGGTCCCCAGAAGGTGGTGCTGTCGAATCTGATGACGAGGACGATGACTTGGATGTAGAAGCGCAGCACCACCACCACGTTCCTGAGAATGCGTTTCTGTCTATAGGACTGCAAACCTCTCTTGCTATTGCTCTTCACAAGCTCCCTGAAGGTTTCATTACCTACGCCACCAACCACGCGAATCCGACCCTTGGGTTCGCTGTATTCATGGCACTCTTCATCCACAACATCACCGAAGGTTTTGCCATGGCTTTACCCCTTTACCTCGCACTTAAGAGTCGTGTCCGTGCCATGTTCTGGAGTTCTCTCCTTGGTGGCATAAGTCAACCCCTGGGTGCTGGCATAGCTGCGTTATGGTTCAAGCTGGCTGGAAATAGCAGCCATGCTCCGGGCTTTGCTGTTTACGGTTGTATGTTTGCCGTGACCTCCGGGATTATGGCAAGCGTAGCATTGCACTTGTTTGTCGAGGCTTTGAGCTTGAACCACAATCATAACCTGGGTGTTGGCTTCGCATTCCTGGGTATGATCTTGCTGGGTATCAGCAATGCTCTCACTGCATAAGGGTCACCATGGGTTCGAGACCTTTGAATGAGAAAATTGTAAATGGTTTGCATAGCGTAGTCTTGGCGCATTTGGATTTGTTCGTTGAGGTTTAGTTATTGGGGCGGCGTCTTGAAAAGTTGGCGGCAAATTGTTTAGGCATTCCTGCGAGCATTTGTATAGAGTATAGTACGAGACAGTACTCGACTGACGCCGGCGGGTGGTTCGCCTGCTCCCGGACCCAGCAATCAATCACTACGGTGTGACGCTAGAAGCCTGAACTCCCTCTCGTCTCGGGTGCCCTCTCAACCTTCTGAGAACTGTTTGAACTATTCGTGATCATCGGAAAGATTCTCGATCATTGGAAGCACGCTCAAATTCAATTATTGGGAAAACTCTCAGTCATTGGGAATACTCTCAATAATTGGAGATATTTCGAATCATTGTGGGTTGTCAACTTGTCATACTTGCTGGGAATATTTCCAAGCAAGTTTCGCCTAGGGGGGTTTCAGACTTTTAACCGTTCTCACCTAACTCTCCACTGTCCATCATGTTTTGCAATTCGCAATTCGTACAATTTTGCCGCCTAGCGGCCTATTGCCTGAGAATCCAGAAAGTGTTACCTCCATACAAAAATAGCAGTGGTGCTTAGCAACTACGATTTACGGCTGATATATCACATGGTCGGATTTTACGAGGACCGATGTCATAATTCCGCAAACTTGGTGGTGTCATCGAAGAATTCGGACTTAAGTCATACGAACCGCGTTTTCCCGTTCAGAAAGGTCAAGAAGTCTCAAATATAAGTACTGTGTTTCATGCTCCTCGCTTCTGCGTAACGATTTCACTAGTTCTCGAGTCTTCACTCTCAAGTCTCAAGCCTGTTTCGAGTAGCCATACTGGTCGAACCCTTCTCTCGTTTCCCAAGCTCGAGTCTCGCTTCAAGCTCCGCCAGCATGGGGATCTTCTACACAATCTTCGTCTTCATCCGCACTCAGCTGCAACACATCTCTCTCCCCACCAGCTCCTTCGCCGGCCAAACAATCATCGTAACCGGCGCCAACACCGGGCTCGGTCTCGCAGCCGCCACTCACCTTGTGCGTCTCAACGCAGCTCGCGTTATCCTCGCCTGTCGCTCCATTTCCAAGGGCGAGGCTGCTATCAAGTCTATCGAAGCTGCTACTGGACGAAAAGGAGTTTGCGAGGTGTGGCAGGTGGATATGGGGAATTGGGAGTCGATACAGGCGTTTTGCGCGAAGGCGGGGAAGATGGATAGGATTGATGTTGTGATGGAGAATGCGGGGGTAAATAAGCCGCGGTTTGAGATAATGGAGGGGTGGGAGAGTACGGTGGCGGTTAATGTCATTGGGACTTTTTTGATGGCTTTGAATCTTTTGCCGGTGTTGAGAAGCAATGGGAAGAGATGGGGGATTGATCCGAGGCTGGTGATTACTAGCTCCGATGTCCATGGCTACGTATGTCTTTTTTTTTTCTTTTTCCCCTGTCGACGGTTGAGTTCTGAACTGCTCGGAATAATCGCAGTTACTCTGAATATCCACAAATACCGGGGAATTCCCCAAAGGGTGTTTCAGGGTAGGAAACGGACTGACTGGGTGACAGGCGAGCTTTGCAGAAAGACACGAGGAGAAGATCTTCGAGGCACTGAATAGGAATGAGCCAAAGTACATGGGCGATCGCTACATGTGCTCCAAGCTTTTGGAAGTCTTCACGGTCCGTGAACTAGCTGCTCAGATAAAAGCTGGCCCTCACGCATCGGAGCCTCTGGTTCTCAACACCGTCAATCCTGGATTGTGTTATTCGGAGCTTTCTAGAGAATGGGGTGGGTTGCGAGGTTTCGTGTTTGGGCTGATCAGACGGTTGCTTGCAAGGACCTCAGAGGTTGGGGGTGGTATCCTGGTGTCGGCTGCGGCTGCGGGCACGGAAAGTCACGGACAGTATATTAGCGAGAGTATTGTGAAGCCGGTCGAGGGGTTGGCTAAGGAGGACAAGGAGGGTGTTTTACAGAGGAGAGTGTATGGGGAGTTGACGGAGATTTTGGAACAGATACAGCCTGGTATTACGAAGAATATCTAGGCTGTCTGGGTGATTAGTGATTCCTACCCTTATTTCCGATTACTTGGATCTTTCATAATCATTTCAACTTTCTCAACTATTCGGATTCCTCTCAATCACTTGGATTTACCTTACCTAAGGTAGTTATTACCTAGAATTCCTCTCGGTTATTTGGATTTCTCTTGATGATTTGAGCTTTCATAACCACTTGCATTTTTCTCAATCACTTGGATGTCTTCCAGTTATTTGAAATTTCTCTCAATGATTTGGGCTTTCTGAATTACTTGGATTCCTCCTAAGCACTTGGATTTCTTGAAGCCTTCCATGTCCTCAGTTCAAAAGTGTGTCAGTCAAACATCCAGGGGAACTGGGGATATTCAGAGAAATCGAGAGTATTCGGAGTGATTGGGAATATCCTCGGTCACTGAGAGTATTCCCAGTAATTGGGGACTTCTCAGGAATTTCTCCCCTCGAGATTGGGAACGAGCAAGTGATGGGCTAAACATGAATTAATCCCTGTCGTGTCGATCCCGGTGGGGGTCGAGATTACACAAATTTGCCAGCTACCTTAGATGTTGATATCTTTTCCATAACTTCAAACACATTCTGATAACAAACAATTGTGCCGACTGCACGCTGGGATCATCAATGACGATGACGGACGAACAGGATTTCGTACATCATAGTCCACACACAAGTTGCCGCAATACTCGCGGCTCCAACGAATCCAAGTTCGGTCTGCTCACAACACAACCCCCGGCTCACCTAAGCCTGCATCACCCCCTGTGCCCTTGTGCCTGTGCCCCGTCATCATGGCAAGCCACAACTGTTTCGTCACCCACAGCAAGCATTCCTACGAATCAGCCTTCAGGTCAAGGTCCCAACATGTGGCTATGCAGTCCCTGATCCAGTGATGATCCCCCAGATCTCGGCCAACTGAACCCTTCTCCGACCGGCTTTGTAGTACTGCAGGTGTGGACGCGTGTGGCCCAGCGGCTCTGCTTACCTTCACCAGGCTCAAAGTGCCGTCGGGAGCTGTGATTTGTTATGATGGAGTATTACTGTTCTCCACCACCTTGTTGAACAGTCAGTACGTAGGTAGGCCCTTCCAAGTTTCACATATGCTTGCTTCTTGTAAGCCTTTCCACATCTTCTCTCTTTCTTCTATCTCGACATTCAAGCAGACAATATCGAGCCAAACTTCGCTTTCAGAACTTGCGTCCGGAGACGAATCTATCCCATAAGGCAATCACGAGTCGATCGCACCCAATCGAACGGTCAATTTGCCATATACCTCGCAGCCATCATGCAATTCCAACTTCCCAGCATTCTCCTAGCTCTAGCGGCCATTGCAGCTGTATGTCTCGACCTACCCCCTACCACTCCTATTCCGAAAGACCTCCAACTAACCGAAGCCCACAGGCCCAGACTACCACCACAGACAGTGGTACTGTTATCACCACCGCCACGCCCGGCGGACCCATTGCGTCCTTCAAATCCAGCATCTCCAGCGACTTCTCCAGCATAACAGGCGACTTCTCTTCGCGCCTCTCCTCCGACGCAGCATCTGCCTCCGACGCGGCCAGCTCGCGCCATTCCAGCCTCAGCAGCCGTATCTCCGCTGCCACATCCAGGAGATCGGACATTAGCAGCGACATCTCATCTCTCCGTAGCGAGGTCAGTTCCGACAAGAGCTCGCTCAGCGCACAGATCAGCACTCTTATTCACACTGCTACTACGACAACTGGAAGTGCGGCTACTTCGACGAGCACTAGCTCTGGAGGTGCCAACAAGGCTGTTCAGACGGGTGCGGTTGGAGCTGCTGCTTTGATGGCCGCTGCTGTCATGGCTGCTGGATTGTGAAGAGAGTTATGATGGCGTTATTTTGAGCCTGATTTAGTATCTCGAACGCAGGGCCGAAAGATGACTGGAATAACGAGCAAATGATGGAGCATAGGGTATTATTGCGGTTAGACATGGCGGCGGGCAGTGTTTTTTCATTTTGAGCAGCACGATTTCCCCGCTGCTGGAGTTTTGGGCTGATAGAGCGATGAATTTACATGATACCTATGATTAAACCCGCCTAGCCGAACAACCTGTGAGCGGGTCACTAACAAAAGTCGAAGCTAGACTGCTGGATCTTGAGTACCCGAGGCACGAAACTTCTGTAATCGGGGAAGTCCAAGCAGGACTCGAGGAGTTTGCATGCTCGCTTTAGAAGAGGCTAAGCTTGTCGGAGGCTCTCGTGCTCTGGCTTAGACACCTTAGATAGGGTAAGTAGGGGGCCAGGGGAAGGACGGAGGCTAGTTCTGGAATCACTAGCGGACTTAGTACTGGATTATTGAATTATTTCTTGAAAGACATGACCAGTCAAGACAGCAACGCCCAAAAATGAGAATGATCTCCCTGAAGACACCATTTGATGCAAAATGCAGGATGAGGGGACAAGACCATTGCTGGCCAACCCCATGAGCTTCAGCAAGATCTTCCAATGCGATGCACCTCCGACTTCAACGCCAAGTAATGCCGGCTTATCTCACAATGCTATGCACCTAAAATCACATTCGCCGCTCTTAATGCATACCCTCCTCTTCTTCCAGCTCTCGCATATACTTGATGAACATCTTGCGATGCATAATGCCATTGTAACATCCTTCCTTGAGCACACAAATGTATCTCAGTCCAAGCTTCACAAAACATTCATATACTAAATCCATCGGAGTATGGATATCAAGTGATAGTGGTGCCTTTCAGATAATTAGCCATCTTTCTCCCACGGAACTACTCTCGGCCTAGCAGCAAGACTTACCGGATCGATATACGGCGTAAAGTCCGTTGGATCGCTCTCCGCCTCCTCATCGGAATCATCCAATCTCATAACATTAGCCATCAGACACAGGCTGTTCTCCTCGTCTTCCAGCCCGTCGAGGGCAAACTCGAGGTCCGGAAGCGGAATTAGGCCAACCAGTATGTCATCCCGGATGATCGGCAAACCGCCGTCTAGTTCGCCTGCGCTGTGGAGCAGCTCGAACTTCTGGCGCAAGATGCGGGCGGGCACAAGGGGCGACGTGGAGATGTCAATCACCCGCTCCTTGCGTAGACGCGGTGTGATGTCGGCGAGTTCGGACGTGAAGACAGGCTTGTGTTTGTTGTTAAGGAAGGGGTATGAATTCATGTTGGTGAGGAGATCCTATAAGTCGTTAGCAAAAAAAGTGAGTCGGTGAAGAAAATTCTTCTGCGCAGTCCAATTCGAAGAATTATGGAGTTGCCCCTCGTAACAGCACAAAGCCCGAACTCGGGGAATAGCCCAAGTCCCTGACAGTAAGCCAAGTAACAAGGAGCAACCCGGACTACTTGAGTAGTGCAACCAGAAAAAAATCAGCCGAAGCAAGAGGACTGAAGACGTACATATATGCTCAGGGGCTCCATGGCATCAGCTGTCCATTTGGCCACCAAGATCGCTAGCGAGAATGGAAGGACGTAGTGAAGACTTCCGGTAAGCTCGAAGAGAATGACTGCCAGGGTCACTGACAATCTGGTGACTCCGCACATGGTTGACCCGGCTGCTATGAGGGCGTAGACTCCAGGGGTGATACATGAAGTACCACTGGGATGCGCAGCGCAGCTCTCAAACATGGCGTGGTCTGGGTAACGGAGAACGATCAACTGGACGATATGACCGACAATTCGGCCCAGGAATCCGCCGACTACCATTGAAGGCACGTAAATACCAGATGGAACTTTTATTCCAAAGGTGATGATGGTCAAGAAGGCTTTGATGAAGAAAGCGATAGTCAGTTCCTCCAAGACAGCATGTATGCCGTCAATATCGTTCGGGCACAATCCGAAGGTATCCACCCTGTCGCTGTCACATGGCCCTGCCAAGTTGAAGAGCAGCTTGGCGACAGGCAGTTTGGTATAGGCGTTCCAGTAGCCTGTGAGGGCAGTCACAAGAGCAACTAGCATCACTTCTACCAAGGGATACCGTTTCACTACCTTGATCTGGCGGAACGTCCTCGCCCAGATACGCGAGGCTTTGATGAATAGAGCACCGCATGCTCCCCCTAGGACGCCGAGAGCCATAAAAGGTACAAGTTCGAAGAACTCCCAGTCGGTCAGGTATCTGACCTCGAACATGACGATTTTGCCGGTGCCGTATGGATTCAGGAACTTCAGAGATAACGCCGCCGTGATGCAACAGAAGAATGTTCGGAAAAGAGTCTTGGCCGGGAAGAAATAAGAAGTCTCTTCCAATCCGAAAAGAACACCGCCTATAAATTTGTCAGTGCTTGTGCAAAATTGCGTTCAGATATTTCGGCTGTTTGCAAAGACTGGGTCCCTTTCGACCAGCTTGGACGGCCTCTTATGGCTAGAGACAACTCAATTTACTTGAATGCATCTCATTGATTGGGATATCCCAAACAATTACAGACATCTCAAGCAACCGGAACAGCCCAGGTATGATTAGGATGGGAGGCCTACCTATTGGAGCCCCAAATGCCACAGCAACGCCGCTTGCAGCTGCTGCTGACAATACCTCTCGTCGTTTCCCATCGTTCCCGTCATACTTGGCAAACAACCTGCAGGCAATGTTGCCTACACAGGTCGCGATATGCACAAATGGTCCTTCCTTCCCGAGACTCATTCCAGAAGCGACAGCGAGAATCAGGCCCAGTGTCTTGATGACCAGGGTCTTCACTCCCAAGAAGCCGTGCAGAACGAAGCCACTGAGTATCACCCTGACTTCAGCAACACCGCTACCAGCAGCAGGATAGTAGACCATGGGCGGGGTCGGGGCGTCTGAGGATGCGAGTGTTTCTTTGTCTTGTGAGCGATTCAGAGCACCCAGATTTTCGTCAAGAGTAGATATATGGTAAGCAGACGGTACGACGGTCTTCGTGGTCAGAGCCAATAGGCAAGAGACGGTAGCCAAAGCAACGACGAGCACAAGATAGACGACAAATTCTACGCCTTGCTTCCCCATGAAAGGCACGGAAATCTCGTCTGACCATGAATTCCAGGCATCACAAGTACCCCCAGAAGGACAGCAACTCTAGTATCATTCCGTCAGTACTGTATAAAAGCACTAGAACAGCGGAACGGGAGAAAGAGCGAAGCATGGTTACAGCCTGGGTCCCTTGGACTAAAAGCTAGACGGCGATAGCCTGATCTTATCAAACCAAATCCCAGAGTCCTCAAGTCTCGGGAATGAGTGTCAATAAATATCATGTCACAGAGCTATCGGAAGCCCAATTCAAGGTGCTCGGTGATAGCTGAGATCATGCAATGATCCTCAGCGTCAACTGACCAGATATCCATCCATAAACACGAGCAAAGCATGGCAACTGGCAACGAAATGGGGGAAACAAACCCGTTCACTTTTGTACCACCCTGTAGAACAGTAGCCATCTTTGAAATCAAAAACAACGGTCTCGGTCACATCCACGGTATATGCTATAGCGGCCGTTACGCATCCGACAAGGGCGCTTAGAATCCAGCCTTGGCCGCCATCGAAGAAGGCCTGTATCCGTCCCCTGAGATCCTTTCTACTTCTCAGAGCCTGGACTCGATATGCATCTGCGAGACTATCGTGGACCCAGTCGGTACATGTAAACTGATCGTACCAAACTCGATCATTAGAAGGAAGCGAGGCGATTGAATTCTGCAACAGCTGGCTGAGATGGCTCTGGCTCTGGCTTGCAGACAAAGAAGCTCCATGGCCTGGGCGACGAGATCCATGGCGTTCGTGATTCTTGTGGGCGGCACGTAAACTGCCTGGGAAGGGGGGTTACTTGTCAGCGCTCGTTTAACTTTGCAGTGGCCCAACAACTCTTCATCGAGAGAGCTTCTTCGTCACCCGGGTAGGTTACTCACCATTCGTGCTGTGATGGCGAGACAGGAAACGTTTGGGAGTCGCGGTGCCGCTATTCGCAATGCCTCTGGAGCGCGCAGAGTGGGCGGAATTGGCCAGTAACGGCGTATTCTCGTCCAAATGCTGGGTGAGGCTTGCCGAAAGGTCGATATGATGGGGCCTACTCGACGTCGGCGAAGGGGGAGCTGTGGAGCTAGCCGACTCCATGTCGAGGAATCGAGAGTTCCCCATGGTGGTTGGGCGGGGAGAGAGGGGTGCGCGGAGCCGGCAGTCATTCAAAGAGGGTTGGATCGGAGGTTCGAGAGCGAGGGGAGACTGGCGCAAATAAGGAGGAGAAGTTGGAGCAAGTTGAGCGGTTGTTCATAGTGTGGAGAAGGCAGTTGCGGTGGTTCGGAAGAGACCGAGGTCAGAGTCAGGGCCACCGGCCTCGTGATGCACAACCCGACTGCCGCTTGCTTGCACTATTGATTTCAGAGACAGACAATATAAGAAAGGGGGCCTGACCGACGCAAAGCATAGCTGCCGACCGTCAAGACTTCGTGAAAAACAGAGGCACAGCATGGAGGTTGCTTCACCTGAGAGCGACCATGTGTTCCTTCGTGATTCTTCTTCGCCTTTCTGAGCGGACCACTGTTCCGGGATGTTCCCCGCCATAATGATGTCTTATCGCCAAGTACCCAGTGGTACCATATCGAAGGCCTTCAATGACAGATCCCTAAAATTACCACCTTGTGAGTTCAGCTAGGAATAGTGGACAGCATAAGGCGAAATACTGATGTACATAACCTGGGGGTGCAGCGGTGGTGACGGAGCCAAGTCCGACGGCCTTATCGATAAGATTAACCACAGCAAGGCACATACTCCAATTCAGAGTTAGAGTATAAAAGTCTAACCTAACCAAACGGTAAACAAGTAATAGGGTCCAGGTACTCGGATCCCGTCCAATGCCTTCAAATTGTCAACCAGTAAGGGCAAGTCAGATCCAAGTATTGGTAACTGAATCATTTGGTCGAGAGTCGCAGCGGTGGTGTGCCATGAGCATTTTAGGGGTGTCTGTTGATATTCCCCAGACCGCGAAAATAAATGGCATTATCGTCATTGTTCACCATCAACTTCGACACAACATTATTAAAAACGAGAAAAACACATGTTTAGCCATACTCCCTCGCTTGGGCTTCCTTCAGAAAAGTAAACAGCCGATACCGTCTCGCCATAAACTTTACCCTTCGCTCCCCAACATGCAAGTGCCTTCCAAACGGCCACACAGAGCGATGAGAGGACCTTGATGAAGACAAGCCAACAGGACGATGGCACAGGGCTTCATACCTGCTTCTTCACATAGCTGTTGAACATGGCTATCACCACAGAATTTCAGTTTCCGCCAATACCGGTCTACTTACTCCAAACTCACTTACCCGAGGACGTCCTACACGAGCTTGAGGACCAGATTCCCAACCTGACATATGACGCAAAAGAAGCCAAGCTTTTCCTAGGAAAAGTTACAACCAAGCAGAGAGCCGCTTTTGAGCTACGCAGCAAAGGCATATGGTGCGAGGAGGTGGTTCGCCAGCCAGCTGTAGCCCCTGGAGACTCCGAGCCACCGCAGAAGCGGCGCAGAAAAGAAAGCGAGACCGAGGAAGAGGCTGTCATTGTCGACCGGGATAGCCAAGGTCAGCCGGAGGTAGATTGGGGCGATACCATCAAGATCGTAAGACTGGCGTGGTTCCAAGATTGTGTCAAGGAGAAAAAATTGCTGTCCCTGGATGACTACTTGGTCTTCGAAGGCAAGCGGATTGAGAAACCTACCGGCGCTTCCAATGTAAGTTAAATAAGTTCGTTGTCCTACAGTGCCCTGGAAAAAGTCTGAATACGGGCTGAGACCAGTGAATGATCATGGTCCCAATCACTCGGAATATTTTCAATTCCTGAGGATGCTCCGAATTACTTGAGATGTCCCAGATCACTTGGAATATCCCAAGTTCCTTGGAATATTCCTGGTTATTTGGAGTACTCCTGGTCATTTGGGATATTCGTAATAGTTCCGAGACTCCATACCGTACTCAGACTTTTTTTGGTCCTACGGTCACTGTATATAATCAATCACACTGACACTCCTTAGGCTAAGAAGCATGACTCGACTTCAACTCAACCCAAAGCAAGCACTTACGAAAAGGCGGTCTCAACAACTATTCCACCTTCACACCAACCAGGCTCTGGTCATCGAAAGCCCGACCACGGTTCTGTGACACGTCCTACTCACCTTCTTCATGAAACGACCTCTGAGCATGAAGAAGCCGCTCACCTTCCACCCCTCCCAGCATACCTGGAGACACCCTACGCCTGTGAGCGCCCAACTCCCCTGCACAGTCCCAATGATGGATTCATTGATGCCCTCAAGAAAATGCGTACCGTTCGTGACCTTCTAGGTGAGGAGACGGGTGTCAGAGCTTACTCCACTAGTATCGCCGTAATAGCTGCATATCCTTATGCGATCAAGTCCCCTGGAGAGATACTGCGTTTACCAGGCTGCGACCACAAGATAGCCTCGCTTTTTCAACAATGGAAGGATACCGGTCACCTTAGCGAAGCCGATGGACTTGAAACGGACTCGAAGTTGAAGGCTCTATTTCTTTTCTACAACATTTGGGGAGTGAACACGGCTACTGCTCAAAAGTTTTATAATCAGGGATGGAGAGATTTAGACGATGTTGTTGAGTACGGATGGGCTTCTCTCACACGAGTCCAGCAGATTGGAGTCAAATTCTACGACGACTTCGCAAAACCCATCCCCAAGTCAGAAGTCGAATCTATCGCAGACGTCATCATATCCCATGCTAGAAGGATCAATCCTGGCTTCGAGATTTGCATAGTTGGGGGGTATCGACGTGGCAAAGAACAAAGCGGGGATGTTGACGTGGTATTGAGCCATCGAGACGAGGAAGCTACTCTTGGCTTCATAGAAGATCTTGTGCAAGCGTTGGAGGACGCGGAGTACATCACCCATACACTGAGTCTGTCGACTGCGAATTCGGAGCGCGGCCAAAAACCAGTAGCTTGGAAGGGCGTAAATCCAAAAGCGGGCAGCGGCTTCGACACTCTGGATAAAGCACTTGTGGCTTGGCAGTATCCGGATTTTCCCAAAGAATATGATGAGCAAGGAAATGAGAAGAAGAAAAAGAACCCGAATACCCATCGCCGAGTGGACATAATCATCTCGCCTTGGAAAACAGTGGGATGTGCCGTTGCAGGCTGGACTTCTGGGACGACTTTCCAGCGGGATTTGCGACGGTATTGCAAAGCCAGATTGAATGCGAAGTTCGATAGCTCCGGGGTAAGGAGCCGAATAGATGGCAGTTGGATTGACCTGGAAGGAGAAAGGGTGGTGACCTGGAAAGATAAGGAGCTTGTGATCAGTGATCCCGTCAGGGGAAAGGCCGAAACGATGATCGAGGCTGAGAAAAGGATGTTTGAGGGTCTTGGGTTGGGTTACAGAGAGCCGAGCGAGAGATGCACTGGATAAAGAAGGGAGCAGCTCAACGCCAGGGCAATGAACATCGAACGCTCGTGTATATTGTGAGATTTAGGTAGGGGTTTATCGATGGATGGCAAGCCCAAACAGATTCCTTATCCCGAGTGATCAGGAACATTCAAAGTGACTGAAAAAATTTCAACTTTCAAGTGACTGGGAGTACTCCAAGTAGTCGGGAATATTCAAATAACTGGAAGTATTCCAAGTGATTCAGATTGGGGGTATTCTACGTAACTGGGGGTATTGATATTCCAAGTGACTGGGGGTGTTCCAAGTGATTGGGAATACTATTACCGATGTCAAAACTCATGTACTTGACTGTCATGAAGCCTTTCGATGATCTCTGTCAGTGTCCGGCCAAATATTACATTTTTGACATGGAAGGGCTTGGCTTCTGTTGACAGTAGATGGATCGATCCCCTTTATGATCAAGTCATTCGCCTCTACTAATTCCATCGGCTCAGCACCCCCCTCACAAGCCGCCTCCCAAATTACCTCTAAATCCCTTCGAACGATACCTATCCCTCAGATGGGTTATTCAATTGCCAGTACGTCGTAAACCTGTTTTAATCTTGCAACTCCACAAGCTCCACCTTGAAACCGTCGTCACCTAATCTGTCGATGAATTTCTGGCCCAGACAGGCGGGTGTCAGAATTCCACCGCCGAGTCGTTGAGCAAGGGAGTCGGACTTGTCGTCGTAAAGAATACACATAGCGGCATTGGCGAGGAAGGTGGCAGTGACTAATGTGAAATATGACAATCAGTATCAAGTAAACTCAGATCCGCTCTCTTAGTGAGAATACGAGTAGTTGGGAACAGCTCAAGTAATCCAGGGCCATTGAAGTCGTTAGCAATACAGTTCCACTTACAGGAGTACATCCCGCCTTGGTATTGAGCCTTCGCAAAGACTCGTTTCTTTCCTTTCCCAACTTCGATCTCATTTAGCGCTGGCTCCCCTTCATCTGCAATGCCAATAGCCCTGTACTCGATTCTCTCCCTCCTTGCCTGCTCCTTGTCCGGCCCCTCTCCAGGTGCATATATGAACCATCTTGCAATCCATCGCAACACACTGATGGTCATCAGAATCCCCAATAATGACAACCCCAAATGCACCACAATACCAGTGAAGTAGTTTCGTGTCTTCATGAACTCGTGAAAGGTGAATCTCGGCCCGTAGAATGCACTCCCTCCGTAAAGACCCCATGATCTGTGCACAATGGGACGATCCGGGACCGCTGAAACGGACGACGTCATTAGGCCGAGTCCAGGGATAGTGATGATTCCGAGGAGCTTGGTGATGGTAGGAAGAGGCGTCGATGCCTCTGGTGGAGGACCGGGGATAGGAGACAGCTGATAAGGGATATGTGCATAAGCTAACTCTTTGAGAGAGAATACATCCATCATGGTCAAGATCGTGCTACTAGTTCCACCCGACGGGGTAGCGTTCAGCTGGTGCAGACTCAAGGTCACGTCTTTCGTCTTCAAGCCATACTTTTCATGGATGTAGGACACGAGGGCGAAGGTCATGAGATCGGCTGGAGCTGATTCAAGGCCGATTTGAGGGATCATGATAGACCCAGAGGCTTTGGCCGTGTTCTCGTACTTGCGGATCATGTTGGCGACGAAAGGGACTTCGCCCGTGACATCGAGGTAATGAGTTCCGTTTGCAGCACATGCCTTGAAACATGGTTCTCCGTACAGAGAATAGGGACCAACCGTTGCGATCATAAGGCGAGTCTTTTGAGCAAGCGAGCTGAGATCGGAGCCATTGAGGCCACTGATCTCGATGGCTATTCGAGTATCAGCTGATAGTCAATCACGTGCTATATGAGATATGAAATAATCGGATTCCCTGGGACTTTTGATATGGCATAATAGGGGGAGTCGGAATAGGGAGAAGTGAGACGGGGAGAACATAGGGACATCATGGATGAGTGGAGCGAATCGGAATATTAAACTGCCCCTACCAGGAGGTATTCTGTCCGGGTTGAGTGCCTTGCAGTCCTCAACAATTGCCTGCAACTTCTTCATGGATCGTCCAGCAACAGCCCATTTGAGGTCAGTAGGGAGACGCTTTGTAATGTGTTCGGCAGTCAGTCTCCCCGTGTAGCCAGTTGCCCCAAAGAGAACCAGGTCATATTGTCGAGCCGCCATAGCTGCAGGAATATCACCCTGTGTATCGCTAAAGTGCAGATATCCGGTTCTGGCGTCCAGGTGGATGTTGGGGGATATTTGAGGAGAGATGGCCGCGGCTTTACATGCAGACAATAGATAGAGGGACAAAAACAGTCCGATTGAATTCAAAGCAGTTGCTGTTAGGCTACTAGGATACAAGAAGCAATGATATATGGAACACACGAGAACGTCTTACGATGGATCTCTTGGGGAGCAGCTCAAAACAGGAATGGCCGTCTGGGTGCTGACGAGCTGGCGTGAGATTTGACGCCAAGAGGAGAGCCTTATCGGTCATGTGACCAAGAAAGTTTCTGCCTTATGCGAGCCCCGCATCAGGCCGTCGCCGCCAAATTTTGCTGACTTTCAAGCATGAATTGCGTGCCCTACGCAGCCCTACAACTCGGCAAAGCAACCACCCTCTATCAGGACGCTGCATCAGAAAACAACCATCCCGCATCGTCCATCACAGCAACCACCGCCAAGATGACGAAGAGAACCAAGAAGGTCGGCGTTACCGGCAAGTACGGAACGAGGTATGCCATTCTTTTCTTTGCTGGAGACGGGCGTGTGGCTGGCGCAACTGGGGATTGCGCTGGGCGAGGGACGAGGGAGCGCCAATTGATTCGAATTGAGCCACGCGGAGCCTGCAACGCCATCTTTCTTTTGCGCCGTCTGGGAGGCGTGTTTTGGGAGTGAACGAGAAGCAGTGGCTGATTATTGGACAGGTACGGTGCTTCCCTGCGAAAGCAGGTGAAGAAGATGGAAATCACCCAACACGCCAAGTACACCTGCACCTTCTGCGGCAAGACCACGGTCAAGCGCCACTCCGTCGGCATCTGGAACTGCAAGTCGTGCAAGAAGACCGTCGCTGGTGGAGCATACACTGTCTCGTATGTTGACAACAATCCGCATCGACTCGCGGAGTGCCCTCTCCCCATGGCAGAGACTCTTTGGCTGACCTTTGACCCTCCCTATACAGAACTCCTGCCGCCGCTGCCATGCGATCAACGCTCCGCCGTCTGAGGGAAATTGCCGAGGTTTAGAGGGGTTCTGCACGATCGATGGGGGTGCTGCGGATGGTTCATTTGCTGGAGCATGGGTTTTTGACAGGGCTCACGGCATGATCACGATACATCGGGTCGATCGACCTGCGATAGGTCCATGAATGAAAACAGTCCAAACCAAACTGCTCGCCGTGGCTCTGCCGGCTTCGGGACGATACAATTATGTGATGATACATGGTGCAAAGCATACGATCTGAAGTGGAAGATACACGTGTCGCAAGGAAGCTTTGTTCGATATAATGGACCGGTTCTTCAGAACACGTCTAGTAGAAGGCATGCGAGGATATTAATAGGCGTCTGGCAGATGTCATCATGGAGAGCGAGGTAAGACGACTCCGGTCCTGAATATGGTGAACATGGGCTAGCTGTTCTTCTAGGCACCACGTTGAGTCACAGTCCTCGAGGCGACCACATAGCGCGCAGACACACGTCGAGTAATAGCAGATTCAAAGAAGGCGCCGATTGTACAGACGGGAAAGCTGATAGCCTCCAGGCGCTTGAGCGCTTCATTGGTTCGCGCCACCTGACCTGAGCTGGGCCCCTGGTGATTGGCTGCTCGGCTTCGGATCAAGTGAGAGGCCGCGGGTGGCTCGAGCTCTCAGTAGTCCGCCGCATCCTCAACTCTTAAACTCCCACTACTTACCACGCAACCCATGTCGCCTTCGCGCAATCTGCAACGATCAAATAACTCCAGGCCCTCAACCCGACGCCCAGAATTATCGTCGTCAGCTCGAGCCGCGCTTCGACCTTTCTCCTCCCTCTATCAAATGCTCCTTCCTGCATTCATGCTCCCCGTCGCACAATCCCTTTGATATACCGCCATGGAGCCCGACCAGTGCACCGTGTGTCTGGATGCCTTGACACCCTCGGTCGCCCCCGCCGCGCCCGAGGAAGTCGAGGCCCAGCTCCCCATCGCACTGCTCCCCACCTGTGGCCATTATCTGCACGACGAGTGCTTGCGCGAATGGACCCAGAAGACGAATTCGTGTCCCATTTGTCGGACCGTCTTCCACAAGGTGAACGTTCTCGACAAAGTCGGAGGTATGTTTGTGCTTCAGCCCTCGAACTCTCCTCGCACACAAGCTGACACTCTGCAGGCCAAGTCCTTTCGCAATATGAAGTTCAAGACAAGAAGCAGGTTATCGAGTTTGACCCAGCTTGGATCCTGCCAACCATCGAGGTGGAGGACTTGCCTTGCCCCATCTGCGGATCCGCCGACAGCGAAGATCAGCTCATGCTTTGCAATACATGCGATGCGCCATACCACACCTACTGCGTTGGACTTGAGCGTGTTCCAATTACCTCGTGGCACTGCATGGAGTGCGCTCCTTTTGTGCCAGCTGCGAATGTGCCAGCTGCGACGTCTTCGCAGTCTTCCACATGGCGAATCCAGAACGCAAATGGCTTTACTGTCGCCCGAACTCGACAGGTACAACGTCAATTCGGCTCCGGCAGAGCAGATCATTGGATGAGTCCTTGGAGCCAAATCGGCGGTCAAATTTACAACGATACAGCTTTTGACGTGGAGAACCCAAGCAATGACCCTCTCATGCGACAGTTTCGCGACTATCAAGCCATCCAGCTACGAAACAATTCGACTTGGGCCCAACAGGTGGATCAGGCTTCAAGACGAGGTGCCCGTCAAGATTTCCAGGACCGCCTGCGTCCCAGAAGACGGCAGCGTCCCCAAGCTCCGACCCCTCCACCTCCACCGCCTGAGACTCGAGAGGAGACAGACGCGTGGAGGCACTTTGACAAAGCGACGGAAATTGCTTCTGGCTCACGCAAACGCAAAAGATCAAAGTCGTCGACTGCTTCTCCCGTGGAACGACCGGCTGGAGAACCTGAACGAAAGCGCAAGCGCCCAGCACCCCGCAGGCATATCCCAAGACCGGAAGACAAAGGCGAAGCATCTTCAGATGGCGCCACAGACCACCCGCCCGCTATCTCGCCCATTGCAGGCCCTTCTCGCCAGCCCCGCCCCATGCCCCGAACCAGCGATGCACCGCCATCATTCTTGTCAGCTCTTCTCCAAGAAGTTGAGACGGGCAGGACGACCGATAGCGGTGCTACCTCTGCTGCCAGTCCATCGGCTGCAAGCCCATCTGCCGAGATGTCATCCCGTGACTCTCCGGCATCCTCCTCAAACTACACGACTCCTCGAGCCTTATCGATGACTCCACCGCCACCTGCAAAGCAGGCATCTAGTTCCCCGCTGTCTGCATCTTCGAGCACCGCTTACCGTCAAGACTTCTCCACTCAATACTCCCCCCAGTACTCCCCAAATCGGTCTTCTTCTCTGAGAGCAAATAGCCCCGCAAACGCCGGTCCGACCAACGCAGCACCTGAACGTCGCCATCCTCAACCTCAACGCAAACCCCAGCACAACAGCCTCCCGAAGTCACGATCGACTGATACATCGCCTTCTCGTTCGTCTATGTCCATAAAGGCCAAAGAACGGATCTCGACAATTGTCAAAAAAGCCCTTGAACCACACTGGAAATGCTACAAGAGTGTCATCACGAAAGACCAGTATGCGCAGATTAATCGATCAGTGAGCCATCATTTGTATGATACGATCGATGATCCCATGGATGAGAGCAATCTTAGCAAATTCGAGGATATGGCTGCCATCGAGGTGGGCAAGATGGTAAAAGCCATCCAGACTGGCAAGAGCTCATGAGCTGATGCATCCTGGCACTCAATGATCGACACATAATCTGGCGTTATACTATGCACGAAACAGCGAAACAACGAAGCAATGAAGCATTACGATTGGGTTCGGGCGTTTATTCCGGTTCGTCTGTACATGGAATGGTCATGGGGAATCATTGGCGGCGGGAAGATACCCGCGATATACTTCACACAACAGTGGTGATTTCTTTCGCATGGAGGAGCTCAGAAGTGGCGGCATAGCCCCCTAGGCGTTTGAACTACAGGCGTTTCCAGAGGACCTTTGCTTTAGAGTGCATATACCGAGACGGAATGGCCTGACACTCTGGGAGGCATACGCGGCTACTGCTTTTCTAGACACTTCATAGATGGCATAGGTAGTCGGCAGCGAAGTGTCAATCAGAGTACTTTACAACATGACCCCACCATCATCCGCGTGATTTTAGGCAACCCCGCCTGATAGTATTCTACCCAAATTACTAGTAATTCTTGACAAGTCCTGTCCTTCAATGTGTCTGTAGAAATGTAGATGCGATCTTACGGAATATGGCAGTTCTGACTTCTTGTGTCCCTACGTTTTATAAAGTGGAATACCTTACGGGCAGCTACGAGGGCTCTCAGTCAAACACGGCGATGATGCAACGGTGTCCTGACCAAAATTATGAATTCTTTCGAAACCTTGAACATGTAATGGTCGCCCCATCTGTTGCACATCGACATCCCGGTCCAGAAGCGCTCGAAAAGACTTGTAACGGCAGCATGTAGACTCTAGAAACGCAGGAGGGTTGCATCGTAGGATTTGTAGCAGGTCGACATCCGGGCCCAGGCGGGCGGCGAAAAGCCTCAGTTGATGATTATTTGCGACACGGCGTCTAGACGGTGATTGAAGCATTGATGCTGTGGTGGGAGTGGGACATAGCGAGTCGAGCCTCGATGGCTGGCCAGAGCCGCTGGCGTTGTTCGTCCAGAAGCGCCGGGCCTGCTAATCGTGGCCGTTGTGGCGCGCTTGACAGACCGCTGCTTCTGGGCGCTTGAGGGATCATCTGGATCTCGAGTTCGGCTAATTGCAATAACAAAATATACCTAAGATATGGAAGTCTTGGGGTCGTGGGGTCAGATGGCCATCATCTCAGCTCGGACTCGTGCTCTCTGTGGCGAAGTTGAAACGCTTTCGTTGCTGGAGTGAGAACTTCAAGTTGCTCCACACTGATAGTGGCGGGTGGTAGTCACAAATAATACGCATAAACCAAATCTCTGTAAAGTAGAGAGACTAGAGTAGAAGAGCTTCTAATGCACGTTTGCCTTTTGAGGTACCAGGATGTTGGAGCATTTTCTATTTGCTCTCAATGCTCAAACACGTTCGTTCCCTTGAAGCTCGCCCAGCAGACATGCCTTCGACATGCTCAAGTAGCTGCTGCTGACTAACGTACATGTGCCCGCTGGCTCGATAACACGAGGTGCCACGAAATCAGCACATTGGTCCTGCTCCAAGCAGACTACCAGAATACTTTATCTGTATACTTCAAGCCGATTTTTTTTCCCTGACGGATATCAATCATGCAAGGCGTGGACGATGGCGAGAATGAAGCTCGCATGGCCCGGGGCGAGCTGTACTACGCATTTACCCCACGTTTGATAGCTGAACGGACTCGGTGCAGAGAGGCTTGGAAACGCTTCAATGCTGCCACTGATGTTTCCCGACGACAGGCCGTGGCTATGTTCCGAGAGTAAGTCGTGCCCGGCCTTTTCCATCCAGAAGACGGAAAGTACTTCGAAGTAGGCCTATGTTTGGTGCATAGGGCGTCATCGAACTCCTCGTTGATTGTATCTCCAGCATCATCAACGATAAAACTCCCCTGCCGCCTCTCGCTCCCACCCAAGAGGAAGACGATGCTCTCTTCGATGACGACCCATGGGTTGAGAGTCCCATCAGAGTTGATTATGGCAAGCTCAAGTAAGAGCAAGCTCACTCCAATGTATCCGCTTTCCTACCCAACTGACTTCCCGAAGATTCGGCAAGAACGTCTACATCAACGTCAACAGCACGTTCATCGACACTTGTGAGATCAGCATCGGTGCCCGCACACTCGTGGGCCCTAACTGCTCCTTTTACAGCGGCACCCACCCTCTGGATCCTTTCCTGCGCAACGGCACCCAGGGCCCAGAACTGGGCAAGCCGATCTCTATCGGCGAAGACTGTTGGCTTGGTGGGAATGTCATCATCCTTCCGGGAGTGACTCTGGGTCAGGGAGTTACGGTAGGGGCAGGCAGTGTGGTGACGAAGGATGTGCCAGCTTTTCACTGCGTCGCTGGAAATCCGGCGAGGATCCTCAAGAAGATAGAAGTGGGGGCATCGCAGCAAGCTGCGCTGGCAACTCAGGGTGCTGAGGTACCCATGGCGGAGGAGGTGGATAAAATTGAACTCGCGGATCGCACCGAGTGATCAAAGGCCGCCTTGTATAGAGAAGGACGATAGAATAAGGATCAGAACACTGATGAGGGACCAAGTCAAAGGGATCCAGGTCGACATATGGAAGTAGCCAGCAGTGTAGACGGCGCCGAGACTTTATGAACATCAGCATACAAGAAAAGGCATCTGCACGCATGGTCTGGCCACTCACATCAAGCCCACAACGCTGCCTGCCATCAGGGCTTCTATACCAGCGATGAGAGCGTAAAAGAGCGGAATAATCCAGACGTACTTCCAAGAGGACTGGCCCCTCCCGAGCTGCATGGCGACGGCAAAGAGCGCAACGGCACCGTGAAACACGGCGAAGATGATCAAGGTCCACAGCAGAGTGAAGCGCCAGATATCGTCATAGTAGTAGAGGTATTTGGGCACGCCGACATTAGCAGGGAACGGCCAGTAGAAGCCAGGAAAGGACGGAGTCTGGTAATCGAGAGGGACGGAGCTGGCTAAGCGTGTACTGTTTGATGTTGTCGGATCAGCAGAACTCAGGGTGACATGCGATTGCGTTGACTTCTGGCGAACACGTACCTGACGGACATATCTGCCGCTATTCCAAGAAGACATGTAGAGTAGTTTGGGAGGAGATGGCCGTTGTTGGAGGAATTGATGATGGTTAAGAATGATGAGCGCGACAGGCCCGCGTTAAGATATGTAGCGGATTCAATCTCTCTTGGCGCACGGACGGAAATAGCAACATGATCGGCCTCGACCTCGAGCTATCCCTGCATACCTAGTTATCATCTGCCTCGGCTAGAATTAATGCGACTGGCACGACGTCGACGACACAAACAGATATGGGACGACTGCCAAACTCTGCAAGTCAACCTCGACCAAAACCCGCCTTCAGGACCAGGACTTGATGAGTCCACCATAAAACCATGCCGGCCGATCGCCTCCTAGCTACTGTGTTGCGAGCCTACCAAGCTCCGCAACCTCCGGACCAGGCCAACCGTATTCTCTCCACCACTACTTCGCTGCTCACCACCCTCTCGAATCCTCTGAATGTCACCCTCCTCGCATCGCAGCTGCTGACGGCCCCGGCTGTTTGGACTCAGCGCGATGCCTTGGAGATCTCATTTCGCATCATCAGCATCTTCAATACCGCCGCAATTACCGTGCTCAAACATGAGCAAGAGAGACAGGACACGCATACCCTCCCCTCCCAAGACCGAGGTGGCATTGGCTGCGATGAGTGGGCGAAAGCTGTGGTAAAAGGGGCTGACGAAAAGTCGCCGCGATGGAAGCACGTCTTGGTCATTTGCGGTGTCCTGCTAGGCATGGAGTCGCAGGACCGCCGAGGTCTGTCACTGGCTCTAAGGAGCACGTTGGAGAGTGCAATCGTCAATGCATCGAATCTGGCCCTCGCAGATGTCGCAAGAGACGGGATCTTTGGAGCTGAAGCTGTCGTACTCGCTCTGAATCATGCTTTCCCTCTGCTCTCCGACTTCGTTCGCGCCAGTCTGGACTACGATTCTTTGGCCCCAGTCCTGCTTCGAGCCATGACCGGCGGTGCCGGCTTCGAAGGAGGACAGTTTATAGGGGGTATCGACGTCGATGTGAAGCGAGCTGCGGATAGGAAGCTGGACTGGAGTCTACAGTCGCCTTCTTTCCTGAACGTCCGAAGGATATCCTCAAAGCCTTTGATTTCGTCTATGGGACCGCTATCACGGCTGACTGCTCATGCGATCAACAATTTGAGATGCCCCGATTTATTAGAGCCTCTTACCAGAGACTTGACAATATTTACTGCTTCCCTGATGACGCAGTGGCGGCAAACCAAATTGTCAGCGATTGATGCTTCTGAAGAGGCTGGGTCTTTCTCAAGCGAGTCGCAACAGCAGGCACTTCCTCTCTTATGGCAAGTTCTAAAAAACGCCATGTTTGCGACTGTTGTCATACTGAACTCCGTGGTTTCTCGGACTCTAGTTGACCCAAAGCTTGCTGGAAGAGCTGTTTCAATAGCAAAGCTGGGTCTCCACAGTCTCCGCAACACTTATTTCATATCTTCACGTCTTGGACCTAATGCCTTCTCCTCCTATATCTTCGTATCGCTGGCTTCGATCGATCTCCTTTCCCAGTTTCCCACTGCAACACGAAGCTTTCTAACAGAGTTACGGCCACCTCATACCGGCCATATCCCTGTGCATCCTCTTGACCGCATCCTTGACCTGTACTATCTCAACACTGTGGAGCATTTTACCATGCTCCTCCGTCCAGTCGATGGCGAACACTTTGTCTTCGCCGCTGCATCGCCATATCTACACCCAAATACTAGTAATATGCGAGAACTATTCGAAGCAGCACACGGTGCCGTCCTAGCCTTGATGGCTGCGCCTCAAAACGCAGAAATGACAGCACGGATCCTACCATCTTATATCGAGGCCTTGTTCGCCTCATTCCCAGGCAATCTCTCAACCCGGCAGTTCCGCTTCGCCTTCAAAACTCTACTACAAATCACAAGTCCACCATCCCCCCTATCAGCCTCCCATCCGCTTCTTGCAGACACGCTCGTGGAGCTGCTCCATCAGCGTGCAACGCACGCCTCCAACGCCATCATTCCACCCGTGACGCCCGACGAGATTGCGAAACAGAGCAGCAGCGAAGCCGTGTCGGAGCAAGCGGCACTAGTGCTCACGCTGATCGATGGCTTGCCATATCTCCCTCTGAGCTCTCTCGAAGAATGGCTTCCAATAACGGCACAGCTCTTGGTGTCTATTCAGGATGCACGCATGGCGGAGATGTGCAGATCTAGATTATGGGAGGTGCTTGAGAATGGAGAGATGGATGTAGAACGAGCTGCTATCTGCGTGGCATGGTGGACGACGAGGGGTGGGCGGAGGATGGTGTTGAAGAGCGGAGAATTGGCAGCAGACGAGGCTGTTATGAGCGGCGCTCTTAGTACCAGGGATGGAAGCCGGCTGTAGTAACTTACTGAGTAGTGTAGCATAGCTGGGCCAAGTAGTGAACTGACAATACATGTTCGTCATATAGCTTTTTTTTTTGGCAAGCATGTGACTGTTCCCAAGTACCATCACTTGAACTTCCTACTATTGTTATACTTGTTGCAAATTGCAATGGACAGGGGGGTTTTCCAAGCAGTATTTTACAACGTACTCCAAGTGTTCAAATGCAACGAACAGTCATAATCGGGGGTCTTTGGACCGCCCGTTCCTAGGTACGCGCCCTTTCCTTGAAAGGGGACAGGCAACTACAGTACCTCGATGGTGGAATTTCTTCTGCGTGTAGTAGCTTTGGTGGATGCGGGACGAATTTCTAGCAGGTAGCTTGAATTTCTGAAGTTTAGAGGATTGCGAGAAATTTAGTGATTTGAGAGAAATCCAGGTAGGCTCGTGGTGGACCTTCTGTGTGCAAAATGCTAGCAAGCTTGTATTATTGCCTACCCAGACTAGCTTTGTTGAACACTGGATCCTTGAATTATTTCCAGATATTCGGAATTTTTTCGATTAATGAGATTAATCTCTATTACCTGGAGTTTTCTCAATTTACCTGGATTTTCCTTATTTAATTGAATTAGCCTTATCTACCTGGATTTCTCTCAATTATCCGGATTTTCCACAACGACTTGCACGCAGAAGAAATCCAAGTGATTAAGATAAATCGAAATAATTGGAGAAAGCCAAACAACCGTGGGAAATTCATAATTCAAGTAATTAGAGACAGGCTATCTTTCACGCAGAAGAAATTCCACCACGAGTAGTACATATTAAGTATTATTTAATGCTGCCAAGTACATGTAGTCCCGCGTCATTGGTCAAAAGCTGGATGTGGGGCCGCAGGGGCGCGGGAGCTAGTTCAAAGCCAAGTGGGGGGCCTGGGGAACATGAACTTGAAAAAGCTCCGGACCTCAGACCGTGCACTCAACGTTGAACCGACCTCTGAGTCCAGTCTCTCCAGTCTCGAGTCTCGACAACTCCCGATCTCGAATCTCCTCTCCCCTCGAACGACAGCTCCTCCGAGCCTCAGCTGGGGACCGACGGCTCGGACAACATGTTTCCTGCTGCGCGCTCTGTCTTGAGGATATGTGCTGCCAGTACATTACGGCGGCCCCATCCTCGTTCCTTACATACAACCTCGCCATTGTGCGCCCTCAAGAGCCCCAAGGTGCGCAGTTCTCAGAGACCCAAGCCGTCAGCGCCATCAGGCGGGCAGCCCAAAGGCCCAGATGAGGGTCTGGAATATGGAGGCAAATTGAACGTTGAAGATGCTCTGCCGCCTGCTATCCTCCTTCAAGGTTTCGTCGAATCGGAGGGCATAGCGTCTACACCCGAGCAATTACTGAGTACTCTCAGGAGATATTGCATCGCCTCGAATGATGAGCCGAACGACGAGTGGTCAGCAAAACTTTTCGCAGGTTTGGCTTCTTAACCCATGCAAGACGTGAATCAGATCTAACACTTAATAGACGCTGGTCTTTATCTTGATGATATATACGAGCTCGGCTCGACTATCATTGAAAACCCTGCGGCCCCGAAGCTCCACCAAAGGATCCTGGCTAAACGGCTGCTCCACCTTGCTTCAGCTCGCGGACATATACTGGCCACTGAACTTCTGGTTACAGGAGCTTGCCAACGACATAGAATCAACAACAAAGAATACTCTGTGCCTCTGAGAAAACTCGAGACTATGGTCAGGGGCGGCAGATTTCAGTCAATGCACGCTCTTTCTATAGCGCGCGACTGTCAGCAACGGTACTCTGAGGCGCTCGAGTTATGCGAGGAGGCTCTTGAGGCGTGCCGGGCAAGAATCGCTTCTGGTTCTGGATTGCAACCCGGTGACGTCCCTCCTAGAGCGCTGCATGATATCAAACCCGACAATTTTTGGAGGTATAAGGAAGCAGTCATTCTGATATGGCGGGGGATCTTGCTGTCAATGAAGCCTCAAACCGAAACAGTCGCCGAAGATTCGTTCCGAATAGCAGCTTTGGAGCTGGATCATCCCGACGCCTACTTTGGGTTGAGCAACTACAGGGAATTTCTTTCGGAGGGCAGGGAGAAATACCTGATCAAAGCAGCAAGCAGCGGCCTCTTAGATGCATGTAAGGAACTTGCTGTTTTGTACTGGCAGCGATCGCAACTTCCGGGTCCGTTGCAAGTTAGAAAGCGTGACAAACGACTAGCTTACGACTGGATGGAGATCAGCGCCGAGAACGGATTCGGAAGTGGCTTCCTCGGTATGGCGGATTTGCTGATGTCGGAGCGCCCCCTAAAAGTTGCAAAAGTAGAGCATTGGTTGGCCAAAGCCGAGAATTATCAGAACTACGGTAATCCCAAGGAGGCGCAGAGTATCAGGAGCCAGGCAGCAGAGCTGAGGGAAAAGTGGGAGGAGTTACGGGAACTCTGATCAATTCGACGCGCGCCATTACCACGCTGAATTCGTGATATGTCTAATCCGCTGATTTAGGCACGGATTAAAGGAGCTGTCCGCGGCCAACCGTTGCCAGATGCTCGCGCACCCGCTCCGCCTCCCCTTGACCAATGTCTCTGGAAATCATGTTGAGCACATCCGTAGGCGGCGAGCTCAGTGGAGGGGATAGCTTCACAACTGTGTCTCTCAAATATACCACAAAACTGAGCTCAACGGCACAGAGGAGTCAATGGGTACTAGGTACCTACCTTAGATCACAATGCATGTACGACTGATACTTGTCGGCTATCGCACGATGCACCGTCTCAAAGCCGATCATCAATTGCGGAGAAGTTGTCCAGATCCTTGACCTCGTTCAGAATACCATTGTTGAAGAGCCTTGCCACGGTTAAGCAATGCCCTTCTGGAGGAAATAATGATAGGCTACGACTTGCAATTCAACAAGTGAAGCCTGAGGCTGATTGTGGACATCAACTCGAAGAAACGTCTGCTTATTCACCTCCTAATTGCCCGTCTGTTTCGTCCGACCGAATATTGGAGATGGTTTCTTCGCTCCTCTCGAATCCTTCCATCGGGATGGCAGAGTACTACGAGGAAGACACGGAAACCAGGATTGCGATTCATTGTGCGACGTGCATCTTTTCAGTACACCACTTCACAAGAGCCATCGCAGATACGGAGAACTTGACTAGCCGTCACTGGCAGGATTTCGGGAGACCTTCATATGACGCTGACGCCTGGTGCAACTTGCAACAGCGATGAAGATACACATGCGCGTTGTAATGTCAGCCATCGCAGCACGCTTCATGCAATGCATCATGTGAGCGGGACCGGATGAAAAAGGACAATGGAAGCGGAGGTACTGAAGACAGGGGCGACATGGAAGCAAGATGGAACACCAAAAGAAGGCGAGGGGACATGCTGAATGACACAGGTGGGTAGGAAGATGGTGGGCAAGGACGACTTATTAATGTTGCATCTGGCGTACCGTGTCAGCCCTCAATGATCCCACGAGGCACAATTCAAGACGCAAGAATCCCGAACAGGCAGTCCACGACCAAGCTCGCCGTATTGAGCAATCTCTTGCGTCCTGTACGCCGCTTGATAATCCTCGGGACCACACGTCTCTCTCGAGGTACTCACAATCAAAGTACCTCTCCCCGAGGCTGAGCATCGTTCCCGGCCCCCATTCCGGGATCACCGGGAGAGCTAAAAAGGAAGTCGATTATGAAGCGCCCACCGGCAGTCAGATACTGACGGAGAACGCAATATGATGTGCAGTGACAGACAAGCCACTTCCGCAGACCATGCCGCACGTCAAATGGCGGCAATTGCAATGTGCGATGATCTTCGATTCGACCGGGACAGTGATGACGCGATGAAGGTCGCCTATTTCCTGAGTGGGATAAAGTGGAAGTGGGCGTTGTCGAATTGAACCCCTGAGCGACCCCGCCATATCTGGTATGATCTGGGGCATGGGTTCAATGCTGGGTATGTTCTTTCAATTGGGTGCTCTGGTTCTCTCAGCGAAGACGCAGCAGCAACTGGCGACGAGTTATCACGCCCGCTGAGGCTGGCTTAGCAATGCACTCGCAGAAGGCCACGAGAAGCAAGCCACATACGCACAAGAGCGCTGGCGTTGGCGTTGATCAGGCGGTGATCAGACGGAGCCTCAGCCTTTCCAGCAATGAAGTCTGTGAGAGCGAGCATCTCGCGGTCCCCTTGCATGCCGAAGCTCAGTAAGCAGGAGTCAAAGGATGAGTAGAATTTGACTACGAGACAGGTGACTTGATGAGAAAGGGGGTGTCAGAAGGCTTTGCGGGAACACGAAATAAGAGACGCCTGTCAACGGGGTTTTTCGAAGAAATTAGGACACTGGAAGATGATTCCGAGAGCTCTGCAAAAGTTGTATGGAGTTAGACGGGAAGTAGGTACTTTTGAAGAACATCTCGTGAAGAGGCGGGTTTTTAAGGGTATCGATACTTGTAGCAATGCGATTGCGAGGTGCAAAAATGGGAGCGGAGTCCCGCGTCAAGTCTTCTCCGCCATATGACCCGGGAGATCAGCTGGGGAGTCAAAATCATAGCGTTTTCCGGGTCGGCGGGAAACTGCGGTCCGAGAGCGGCTCGACAATGCTGTCAATGCCGTCAATGCATGAAATCTCGACTACACCTGCTTGCCATCTCGCCGTGCTTGCCTACTGGAACACCTGACCTTGCCTAGGTAGTAGTCGTAGCATCATCATGTTTACAGTTTGGCTCATCGTTGGCGCTAGCAAGTTCTCGACTTAGTGCGGATGTCGCACCGGCCCTCGATCCTACCTGCCATGCGCTCAGCACGTGGATATATTCCCCAGATCGTGATCGTGGGCTGAGGCTAGATCTAGAGGAGGTTAGGCTTCAAGGAAACATCCGATGATACTGGCGCTACATAGCTCGTCTGCGAAGTGCTAGCCGGGGGATGAAACCAATGAAACATGGTTGGTATGTGGCCAGGGCGGGAACTTAAATCCAAGCTCAGTCACAAACATGAACTCCTCATAATTTATCCAGAGTTTGATGTAGTCAAGCAGACAGCACGGGCCGATACAACATTGAAATGCTTGGACTGGACTTTGGCTCGCTCGACCCACGCCATATAATGTCCGGTCACGGTGTGCGATTCAATGTTGATCAAATGCGATGATGCGAGCACAAGGCACCGACTAGGTGTATTATTCTAGGATTATTGAGGCCGGTGCTGATGTCGACGGCGGGGACGACATGGGATGAAAGGCACACGTGGGAAAAACTGGAGCACCGGGGAAGGACGGATGATGGATCAGGGACAATTGAAGAAGTCAAAGATCTCCACATAGCATCAATGTCTGCAACCAGACGGCATTGAAGGCGCGATGAAGCTCGAGGCGGTCCTCGGTCATGTTGCCATTCCACGCCTACAAATTCTCCGTGATCCTCGCATATATATATACATGTATGAATTCTTACATGTACATAAATAATCTGCCGAGACGACGACGTCGAACACGAATTTGAGATGCTGGGTTCTAATTACTCGGCTATTCGAAGTGGGGAAGAGTCGCTCGCGGCCCGCCCCCGACGTCCAGATCAGCAACAAAGCAATTTGCTGGGCTCGTGTCTTACGATTTTAATAGAGGAATTAATCCCCCCAAAATATTTTTATCTCTATCGCGGCTAGCGTCACTAGCTCCGTTAAAGAACTGCCCTCTTCTGCATCTACTTGGCAGCCGTTCGCACATGGCTGCACTGGCTCGCTGACGACGGACCTCCATCCATGCATTGATGGCGGGGGAAAGGCGACACCGTAAGCTTTTTGCTCGAACCAACGGCCTCGTGAATTCAATTTCGTGGCCATTCAAGCATTTGCCGTTACCAAACGAGGCGCTCGTACGACTGCCAGTAAAATGGGTGCCCAACTGCCGCACCAATGGCCAGACTGCGACCATTTCAATGCTGTGCGTCGTCGAAATCAGCCGGGGGACCACGCGAGTCGACGAGATTAATGCTTTGGCATGGCAGGCGGCAGGGCGCTTCTTGGAACATTGATTGAAAATAGCTGTAGAATCATGGTGTTCTACACCCCTGGGCGAGGGGAAGTGACGGGGATGAGCGACATTTTGACTTTGCGGAGCACTTTCTCACATGCAGCTAAACAGCGAGGCACACATGCCGTCCATGTCCAAAACCTTCATCACGCAGACAAGGCCACTTTGAGATCTTGAGCGTTGCAGACTGGAGGCCCCATCCTCGGCGCGCTCAGGTACCTGCATGCTCTCTGCCACTATTACTATCTATATCTGCTGCCCGTCCTGCAGAATCCTGAGCTTGCAGCACGCCACGCCTGCACCAGACCATTGCAGCCAAGTACCACATTATCTGAGGCTTATTTTATCGCACCACGCGTGATGGCGTAGTCCTATCCAAGCCAAGTGTGCCGTATGTGCGACGACCTGCTGGGAGTACATCGCTGATGTCCCAGATCCGCCTCGGAGGACCAAGCCCTACTACTACTGGCCAAAGCAAACTTGCTCTCTCAAGAACTCTCCCCTCCCTATCTCTCCTGCTGCCCCGTCCAAAACTCTGCCGCCCAGATCGACTCTCCCGACCCAAGAAGCATCATCATAGGCACCCCAGAGCGACCAGACGAGGCAGGCCCCGTATATGTCGAATAGGCCCAGCAAGGCCAAGGCGACACGGTACCCCGCTTCGCAATTCAATATCATCAGCCAGCAAGAAGTCTGAGGAGCAGACTCTTGCCCTGTACATTGAAGCTGGGACTTCTGAGCCGCCAACCCGAGAAGAAGGAAAGGGGCCCAGCCCACCGGCCGAGAGACAGGAAGGACAGCAGGGGCCAGGGCCAGGAAGTGGCCGGTGGTGGAGCTGCTGTTCCAGACAGGCATCCCAGAACGGGCAGTGAGTGCGCCATCCCCATATTATCGCCCATTGCCAATTTTCCCGCCTGATGCCCCCTTCTCCATGCCGCTCTAGACACCCATTGTCGCCTCTTCGACTGACCACAGCCTCTTGTCCACAGCCAGGCCCGCCGTCGCCAACACGCCCGACCGTGTGCGCCCATCGTCGTCCTCAGTCTCGTCCGGACGATCAAGAGGGAGCGAGAGGACCATCGTACCACCAAGCCGCGATAGAGGTGACATGGCCGGCATGCTGGACACCGACAGAAGCCGCACCAGGCGGGAGAGGACGTTTGTCGGGAGCGAATGCGCCGTCTGCGAGGAACCACTGGAACACACTCTCCGCGGCGAACGCATCCTTCAGTTTTCATGCGCTCACGTCTCTCACGAGGCCTGCTTTTACGAGTACATCAGAGAGTTCGAGTCGCAGTACTGCCCGACATGTAATGCGCCTTTAGGTCTCGATACCAGCCGTGGCGGAAACGTCTTGGACATTGGTGAGAAAATAGCTCCACGGGTCTCGAAGGATGGGGATAATTGCTAACGTTGATCGATGAATGCAGAGAAGCTCAGCAGCATCGTCAGGTCGGTCACGACAACCGACCGCTCGATAACAACCCCCACCCCCCAACAATGGGAAACTCAATCAAGCCGGCCGCCTAGCAGAGATACTGTGCCTCGCAAACTAAGCATCTCAGGAAGTTCTCGTGACGGCAGAGATAGTCGGGACCACATGGACAAACATGTTGCACCTTCTCGGACGACACACACTCGCACCGACAGCGAGGTAACCGGCGTCCCCTCATCAGGAGGCTACCCAGAAACTACCCAGAGCGGTCCTGCTCGACGGCACGACTACGATGTCCAGTCAATGGAAGCCAACCTTGTAAGTCCACGGGCTAGTGTTACTCGAAATCCAGTGCCTGCTCCGGTCGTCAGCGTGAGATCGGAATTCCCGACAATCAATCGTTCGCGACAGCAACAGACTCTAACCTGCCTGGTTACTGTCGAAGTTCCCGATCACAAGTGGCGACCTGATCCCGACGACCTGAGAAGTGCGCCTCCACCGCCTCCCCCGCCTCCCGTGAGAGCAGAGGAGACATCTGCTAGACCTCCCTCGCCAGCTCATAGTGCCCCACGATTTTATCCATACGAGCCACCAGAGGTGCTGGACGCGATCACTGAGAATTTGCGTGTCCGTGTGGAGAATTGGCACGGGCTAGACTTCTCACGGTAACCAATCTTTATTTTGTTGGTAAAACAGAGGAAGGGCGAAAGCTAACGAAGCTACAGATTTGGAAAGCTTAGATTGTACGGGACCATCCGAGTCGGGAAGGACAAACAGTCATGGCAGGACCTGGAATGCTATCTCTTTGCCGAGATGCTCATCTGTGTTAAGGAGAAGAGGAATGCGCCTCCATTGCCACAACGCTGGGAACCGGCCACACCGGGACTAAAGTTGACTCGGTGCACTCTCAAAGGATCCATTCTCATCAAGAAGCACCTGAACGAGGTCACAGAGACAGGCGGTAAAGGCTCATATGGTCAAACTGAAAGGATCACCCAGTCTAACCTGCGGCCAACAGAAGATAACATTTTGACGCTGAGCCTCTCTGTGGCCGAACTTCCTTCTTTCCATTTACGGTTTGAAAACCGTAATCAGTTGAAATTGTGGCAGCAAGCCTTGCTTGACTTGAATGCGGTGGAAGCATCGCCAATTCGCAGCCCGACCGACTATGACCGCGATGCCTCGGAGACCGATGACGATGATTGGCAACGAATCTCGAATCGTAAGCGTGTCTCGTCATTAAACTCTTCCTCCTATGGACCGGCCAGATCCACGACAACTGCACCTACCGAGTATACTTCGGCAACTAACAAACATGACCGGTTAGGACCTGCAATGCATGTGCCCGTCGATATCGTTGTCGTTGTTCCTGTATCGTCTTCCATGCAAGGAGTTAAGATTGGTCTCGTCCGAGATGCTCTCAAATTCCTGGTAGCCAACCTTGGCGAACGTGATCGCATGGGTTTGGTGACATTTGGTTCTGGCGGTGGAGGAGTGCCACTTGTTGGCATGACCACCAAGGCTTGGAATGGCTGGTCTAACGTGCTTTCTTCCATCCGACCAACGGGCCAGAAGACACCACGAGTGGACGTTGTGGAGGGTGCCAATGTCGCCATGGATCTGCTCATGCAACGGAAAACAAACAACCCCATTGCTTCGATCCTGCTCATCAGTGACTCTTCGACTTCCGACGTGGACAGCGTTGACTTTGTGGTTTCGAGAGCCGAGGCAGCTAAGTATGTGTGGTCTCTTCGAAGTAGTCATACAAATTGCTAATCTTTGCGCAGAATCACCATTCACTCATTTGGTCTCGGAATGACCCATAAACCAGATACGATGATCGAGCTCTCGACTCGGACAAAAGCCTCATACACCTATGTGAAAGATTGGATGATGTTGCGAGACTGCCTTGCGGGCTGTCTCGGAGCAATGCAGTCAATGTCCCACCAGAATGTCAAGCTGAAGCTTCGACTTCCAGAGGGATCACCAGCTAAGTTTGTGAAAATTAGCGGTGCTCTACAAATCACGAAGCGTGCGACTGGGAAAAATGCGGAAGCCTCTCTTGGAGATTTCAGGTTTGGAGACAAGCGTGATATCTTGGTGCAGCTCGTCATCACACCAGATACCGCGTCTCAAGAACAGGTTTCCCAAGACCCATGGGATACTATCGTTTCTGGGTTGGAAGCTCTCGGAGGTCCCCTCGACCAAGAAGATCAACGCACGCAATCTGTTGAAGAGGTGCCTTTGCTCCAAGCTGACCTTACTTGGGGTGATATTCTTCGGGATGGCACGTTGACCCATCTCCCGCGACCGTCGCTACTTGCCATCACAATGCTCCCGACCCCGGTCCACAATCAGAAGAAAACTGTCTGGCAAAACTCACCGCCGATCCCGCCTCACCCCAGCGTAGTCCAAAGACGTATGGAACTCCTCACTTCAGACATGCTCACAAGAGCCTTGACTCTGGTTTCCCGGGGTCAACACGACCGTGCACAACACCTCCTCAACGAGACCCGCTCCATTCTGAAAGGACTTGGCAAGGGAGGCCTTCCTCCGATTCCTCCCGCGCAGAAATCTCCAAACAATGACAATCACTCGCCTACTTCTGCTACGACACCTGACCGTCGTCGAACACCAAGTCCCACCTCGGCACACACGATAGGTCCACCGCATGGTGGCCTTCCCATTCGACCTCAGAACTCGAATGACGCGTTATCCTCAACCAACAGCATCAGCTCGTCATCCGGAATTGATCCCACAACCGTTTCTGCTTTAGACGCGGAGCTTGAAGTGAGTCTGGAGTGGATCAACCATCCTGCTGTTTTCGGACGGGACAGTAGAAAGGCAGTTCTGCAGGCCATTGGGGTGATCTCTAGTCAGCGAGGATACACCTTCCGCTCGCCGGTTGAGGCACTCTGGGCTGGTAGAGTCAGTGGCGTCAAGAGGCTGACAGACCGCAGCCGCGAGTGGCGGGAAGAGGCTGGCGGTGATGGCATCGTGGAAGAATCATGAAAGCAATGTCTTTGGCGCTGGGGCACGCTCGTGGCGAACTGGGCCACACCATAACGACTCGTCAAATCGAGACTCTACGACGACACGGCTTTCCCGCCTGCATGTTATTTCCTCGCACACCCGACCCGCGATCCATCGCAATTTGCTATTGTTCTGCATTCAGTGCATATATTGCCATTTATCTTTTGTTCATACCCCCTGTTTGCATGTACACTGCCTGTTGTACCTCACACATGTCAGCTTGCCATATGGGAAATCTTCTTGGGCGGAATGCGTATCATGCGTGCTGGGATTTGATTTGCGACTTTGGAGCATAAAAAAGATGCAGAATGCTATCAAGACTTTGGCTTGGTCACGGTTAGCCTTGCTTTTCCTCGGGGGTTTGGAATAGGGCTTGGGGTTTGGGGATATGATATCTAACTTCTTTATGGTGGAGGGTTATGTAGGCTGCTAGCATACGTGCTATGACGAGGGGAAATTGAACAGCGATACTATGATACTTGGCTTTCTGCTACCCTGGTTGCTTGTGATGTTTCTTGCCTTGGCTTGGCTATATGGCGCTTGCTTTGTATGCTGCAAATCTTCTTGCCCAAATACCTGGAAACGTCCATCTGATGGCTGAGGCTAGGTAGGCAGGCCTCTCTTTCTGGATGTGATTCAAGTCTCTCCTAGCTTCACTGCCACATTGGCAAGCCAGGTCGTGAGCCGGGCAAAACAAGCCTCGATACACTACTAATGATACTTTATTTCATGGGGGCAGGCCCCCAAACCCCCGTGGCTCGCTGCGCTCGATTTCATTTCCACTTAATTTCAACTCCGTTGAATCTGTTTATTGTTTTGCCCGAATTTACAATTTACAGTGCGACGACAAAACGTCTGCACCCCGTCGCCCTTTCTGAATGGAATCAATGTGTGGCAGTGGTTAGAAAGTACTTCTGCTTTCAGTTTGAGATTTCCCGAATTCTGATCAATAGGGATTTTGTCAATTACCGGGGATACTCCTAATCGTTAGGGATTTTCGTAATTATGGGAATATTCCAAATCCATGACGATATCCACAATTCTTCAGAATCAGGGCGTTCCTAATCACCACAGATACTTCTAATCGTGAACAGGGGTTCGGGGCGGGGGGGGGTTTGCCGCCCCAATACTAAAACAGGAAGCTCGACAACTCGCCTTGGAATTCCCAAAGTTTTATTTATCAATCCACAGAAACAAGTTGACACGTTGCAGAGTTAAGAGCAAGAGCAAGCGCGATGTCTTTATCCCATGAGCATTGAAAAGTGCCTGCTGACGAAGAATTTGTATTTCTAAACACAGCCGAAGCTGTGAAACCTCATTCTCCACCAAACCCCTCCCATCCAGCTCCGAACCCCAACGCCAAACCCCAATCTCTTTAAAAAAGGATTTTGCTATTTCGTCGCTGCCGGTGTTCTAGGACGAAGTCGAGGCTCTGAACGAATACAGGTCAGTGAATGAAAGATAGAGAGTACGCCGAAAGCTTGAGTTGAGAAGAGTCTGCTATTACTAACCCGTTGGGAGTGCTCGAAGGGAGCTTGCGTGCCATGGCGGCTCGGACGTTGGTGAACTGGCGACAACACCAGTCTCGGTAGATGAGGCCTGCGAGGACACATGCGGCTGGAGCTTGCATTAGCTGGTGTAAGAAGCTCAGGCGGCGGAAGGGGAGGAGAGGGAAGGGAAGGGAAGGAAAGGGAAGAAGGAAAGGGAAGAGAAGGGAAGGAGCAAGAAGAGACGTCGGGGTCTATGTACCAGCGAGCATCAGGATGTAGGTGATTGCAAGTCCCGCGATGGGACTGTTATCGACCGACATTGTTTGTTTTGTACATTTTTGTGCGAGTTTGCTACGTCCGTTAGCATCTATTGTCTGTCTGTGTCCACAGCAATTCCTGACTGTTCAGAACAGGGAGAGACAGGGGAGATGACGTACAGATGGGTTTTGAGGGGGTGCGCGGAGGGAGATGTGGTTTGTGTGGATCTGTCTTGCCAGGTCTGACATCTTTGCGAGCTTTATGGACTCACCTCATTGTCGGACGGAGTTGCTAGACCGACTCTAGCAGTTGGTGGGCATCGTGAGGCTCCGGATGGCTTCAAGTCAAGAGTTGTGGGAGAGGTGGTAAGCGGCAAATCGTGACCCGCTGTGCGTGGTCAACATCGTGGGCCTGAGGACGACATCCATCCCATCCCCTTTGGCAGAGTTCCCGGGACAGAACAGGAGTTCAACAATAAAGGTAAAGGAGTGAGCAAGCCTGGGAATATCAGGGAGGACACCCCTTTCTGTCATCTGTGGCTGTGGCCCCTATCTTCCCTCTGGTTATTGGAAAATCACCAGTCATTAGATCGCATCAATGCCATTTGGAGGCTAAATTGGAGCTGAACGACTTGTCAAAAATCTGATAAAGTGGTAGCATCGGTCACAAAAGATTTATTGGTACAGTGGGACAAAAAAAAGTCTGCACCCCCTTTCTGACCCTGATCCTTAGCCGACTCCCGTTCCCTCTGGCTCTGATTTTAGCAATCAGTCCTGGACCCACTTTCGCCTGGCCGTCTCTCGCCCCCTTTGGTCTGGCCCACAAATGGAATCATGAAGGGCAGGCCATAAGCGCAAAAGCCTGTGACACTTATTTGACTCATCACTTCATTTCAGTCCGAATTCCAGAGACCACATAATTCAGGAAGGTGTTCAATCTCATATTTGCCCATGATCCATTGTCAGATCATTGCGTTGTATTTACCGGCAGAGCTATCTTTCTACCTGTGACAACAGCAAATGATCGTAAATACCGCTGGACACCAGCCTACCTAGCCTTCAGAATTCCCCTTTCCACCTCCCCCACACTCTCCCTTACTTTAGGGCTAAAGTGTTTCCTCAACAACTCCCCCTCCCAGCACGTCGCAGCAAAAGGATTCGCTCCCTCCACATCGCCCGCCAATGGCGTATATCTCCCATCACCCTTCCGCTCCTCCGTATGCCACAGCGCACCAATCTTCTTGCCATGATTCATGCTTACTTTTTCCAGCAAGCTGAGCACCGCGCTGCAAGATTTCTCAGGCAGTTGCAATGCGATGGTGTAAAGATTTTTGGTGAAGGCAGCAAGGCGGAGGGGAGAGACGGCACGGATGTTGGTGGGTGGGAGTAGAATGCTGTTGAGCGAGCGCAGGAGGAGGACGGTGGTCGTGGTGTGGTTTACCTTGTTTTTCATGTCTTTGGCGGAGAACCGGGAGGGGTCGGATGCGTCGTTGGGGTCGCTGAGGTGTAGGGATTTGGAGGAGAGTTCGATATCTGGGTTTAGGGAGAGGCTGTGTAGCGTGCGGTAGAGGTGGCTAATGAAGAAGCTGAGGTCGAGATGGAGGGTGGATGCGGCCTTTGCGGCGTCTTGACCTTCGAGGAGGGCAAAGGCCGTGATGATGCACAGGAGTGACTCGCGGGAGATGTTGCGGGTCGCTTCTGTGTCCTCGTCGTCCTGCTCAGCATCCTCTTCGTCCACAGCTGGCTCGTCTAGCTCTTCAGTGTGACGAATGAGATCTTTGAGGGCTTCGAGAATGTCGCCAAAGAACTCCTGATTGATGAGGTGGGCGTAACGTGCTAGTCCCTCGAGGACTGCACCCATAAGTTTCGGGTTTCTGGACTTCAGGATGCGGAAGTAGACGACAAAGACAAGCTTGAGCGTCTCGGCCTGCATGCGATCTCGTTCTTCGTGGCTGACAGTAGCATCGGCTTGGCTCATCTCCTTTTCAATCTCCTTGCGCTCCTTCATCAACTTCCTCTGCTTCTTTGTGCGAAACTCTCGTTTCTCCTTCAATTTCTTCCCCGCAGCCAAAGCATCATGCTTAGGCTTATCGACCTTGTTTTGGGAGGCTTTCCAGGAAAATTCGTCCAGGAGTCTGAGGTGTAAGAAGGTATTCAGCACACTCTCGTCGACATGGTAATTCCTCCCCTTTATCATCTTCGTGAGGAGCTCCACAGCATTCAGGGAGGCTTTGCCGTCCTCATCATCCCTGAACAGTCCTTCTATGGTTTCGCGGCACTTGACAAAGTCTTCATCAATCTTCCTCGTACTTAGTTTTCCAACCAGTATCTTCAGCAGATCCCCGCGAAAGTTGAAGTGAGGTACGGCAACCAGCAGAGAGCAGGCGCAAGATAGAGCAAGGGTTCTGAGACTTCTAACATCAACATCTGCGCCCGTAACCTTTGCTGAAGCCAACTTTGCCAACTCCTCGATGTACTCCTTGTAACCCGCGACAAGTGATTGTTCGTAGGCTCGCAATTTCCGCACCTCCTTCGAAACCTTGGACGTCATATCCTCTTCGCCCAGAGGCCGTATTCGATAGCCCGGAATGACATCTTTGTAGACAGTCAACTGTGTGGCCAGAGCCAGCTTCTTAATCGTGACAGTCGGCGACTGCGAGAACTGGGCCAAAGTTTTGAAGGCACCGGCATTTTCTTCCGGATTCTCATTCAGCAGCAAGGCAATCCTCGCCAGCTCTTCTTTTGCCTCCAGAATCTGCTGGCGTAGAGGCACTTTCGGCTTCTCCTCTACCTTCTCTGGCACCGGCTCCTCCTCCTGCTGGCTGTCCTCTTCCAGCCATTCCTGATCGCTCGCTTCCTCCTGCTCTTTCGTCGGCGCGTCCACTTGCTTTATCAAGCCGTCAGAGGTCTTGATTGGTAGTCGTGTGTTTTCCTTTTCCCTCTTCTTGCCTTTTCGCGGCCTTGATTCGTAGTCTTGCTCCAGGTCCCAGCCGGCGGCGTTTTGGTAGAAATTGGAGAGTGTGGAAGCAGGTTCTGCGGCAGTCGGAGAATCGAGCTTGCGCCGTTTGACGGCTGGTACTTTTGCCATTTTTTCGGGATTCGATTTCGGGATTCAATGTGCAGACGCTTTGTAGGAATTAAGTTGGAGTTGGCGCAAGTGGGAGAAATAATTTCGCGATAGCGGGCGGGAGAGATTCTGCCGATTGCACTGAGGCTGCGCGCAAAAGCGAAAAAAAGTTACTACACACCACCAACACCGCATTTGAAAGTCCCATCCCACGACTGCACGTCGAATTTCCCCAAAACCCGACCGAGCGACCTCTGTTTCTTCGCCCCATATCCGCCCAGTTGAATTGCCTGGAATTCCTCGCAAATATGCGCCCTCTCACGGAATCCGAGACGCAGACTCTCTTCACAAAGCTAGCCAACTACACCGGCTCGTCTCTCAAAAACCTCATCCAGCCTCTCGACGACTCGCCCAACGCCGACCGCTATGTCTTCCGCCTTCATCAGTCGCGCTGTTACTACGTGCGCCTCTCCATAGCGAACCTGGCCACCTCCGTCTCGCGACACCAGCTGCTCTCTCTGGGCACTTGTCTAGGTATGCCACCAAAGCCAGCCTCACTTGGACCCGAGCATACAAAACTAACCCTGAACACAGGCAAGTTCACCAAAACTGGAAAATTCCGCCTCCACATCACTGCTCTCCCTATCCTCGCCGAACATGCACGATACAAGGTCTGGGTGAAGTCCAATGGTGAAATGCCTTTCCTGTACGGTGGAAATGTTGTCAAGGCGCATGTGGGACGGTGGTCGGAGGATTGCCCAGAGCACCAAGGTGTTGTGGTCTACAGCATGAATGACACACCGCTGGGCTTCGGAGTCACGGCGAGGAGCACACAGGAAGCGAGACGACTGGATCCTACGGCTATTACGTGTTTCAGGCAGGCCGATTGTGGAGAGTATCTGAGAGAGGAGGATACGCTGTTCACGACGACTTGAACGTTTTTGTGCTCTTCAAAAGGGATGGCAAAAGCAGGCGTTCTAGGTTATGGGTAGGCCATGCATATAGCTGTGGGGGCGTTGCGGATTTTGCTGTTACAGGGGCTAGATCAGCCTGCCTTTACACTATGCTACGGCATTTCAGATTTTGTGCAAAAAATCGACCAGTTGATCAAAAGTTGATCAACTTTATTTGATCAACTTTATTTGATCAAATTTCCAGCTCTCAATAGAGCCTCACCCAAGCTCATAGATTCGTTCCGGCCACGTGAGTCCGTATGGTATCAGCAAATCGATGAAACCCTACTTTGAAAGGATGCGAAGAACTCCTGTGATGCCTTTACAACCCGTCCATGTCGAGAAACCAACGCCTGTGCAATGCATGAATTCCCTCAACCCGCCGCTACTGGCTCAGATCCACGCTTTCCAACGACTGATCAACCGTGTGGAGGAATGGTGCGATCTGATTGGCATCCCGCATAGCAACCGTGATTTCGTCTGGAAGCTTGCCAGCCAGCCGAAGACTCTAGATGCCTTGTCAGAACATATAATCAAAGGGCGAGACGCAAGGAAATGTACTAACCTCGCGAACCTTGTCGAATCCTTCCTCCTTAGCTGTGTACTCTCTGATGACCTTTTGTCTGTCAAAATCCACATAGACGCGCGTGTCCCGTACCCTGAAGATGACATTGTCAAGACGCAGGAACATGCGGACTAGGAGGAGCATGCCATCCGGCATGACTCTCACTTTGCAAGAATAGATCGAGATGCCATTGTCGTCCAGTTCGCTTTCGTACAAGACCACTTCCTCGAAGAAGAGAATGGGGTCCGGGCGTTTCAGGAGCTCGATGGGTAGTGGTTCAGTATCTGGAGTGAAGGGCTTGCCATGTACAGTGCCCCTGTAGTCGGTAGTATATGACCAGTCGAAAGGCTTGACTACTTCCTTGATACCCTCATGCGCTTTCTCTCTGCAAATGAATGTCAGAATAACCTCAAATCCGGCCAGGGACAACAACGCACCTGCTAGAAGACCATGCCTGAGAGTATGCGACCTTGAGCATGTTCTTGTCGGTCTTGTCTACCCGATCCAAAGCATCGAACGAGTTGAACTCGATCTCCCAGCCAGTCTGTTTGTGCTTGATTGATAGCAGGTTGTCTCCGAAGATCATTTCCGGGGGCGGGATGCCGAGCTTCTTTTGCATCTCCTCTATGGGTTCGGCCTTAGAGATGGGCAGCTTTCTGGCGCTGATGACGAAGCCTTTCTGCTCTCGGTGCATTGTAGCCGAGTCTGCGCGCGATGGAAGGGGAAAAGGCTCATTGATGGCATCTGGCCCGTTGAGAGCCGTCATGATGCAGAGTGTGGAAGGGGACTTTGGTGAGAGTTGTGAATTGCTGGGTTGCTGGAGCTGTGGCAAGGAACTTGAAGATGCTTTTGGCGGGGTTAAGTGGGAGTGGTGGAGGGGGCAGCAGCGAGCTTAAACAAGCCTCACTCACCCCACGGCGTATTTATGACTTGCTCAAATATCTAGAGAAAAACTATATTGTCTAGACAGTACAGTCAGTACTATTCTCCTAGTAAGAAAAGTATTAAATGTGCTGATAATAAATAAATTACGAATGGTATGCACTTTTGGCAATGCAATCCCCTCAACTCCACGGCCGTCGGCCGGGGTTTCAATTCTCCGAACTTCTCAGGCGTTGCTGGGCAACACTAGCGCCAAAGCAAGAAACATTGATGATTGCAGATCTGCGACCGCATCACCAAACCTCATTTGACGCGAAAACATCAACGACGGAGTAAACCGCAATCTACTTACAAGCTCTCCGCAGCTTCTCCCCATATCCACGCAATGGCCACCCGTACTCTGGAGTCGCGATTCGATCGCATGTCTGTCAACGATGAGAACGAACCTGCCGATGGCAGCAAGCGGTTCTCAAAGCTCAAGGTTGGTGCTCTTGCTCATGCTGCTCTTGCTCATGCTGCTGAATTACTGATCTGACTTCTCTGCAGACGTCCATGTCAAATGCCCAAATAGCACAGAGACCAAGCACACAACCGCCGCAGAGACCGAGTACCCACCTAGCCCAGAACACCGGTCGCGCGAATCTCCTGAAGCTTGCTCTCCAGAACCAAAACACAACTACCATCACACAAGTTACCGTACCGTCGCAATGGCGCTCCTCCCAAATGCTCGGCGGACCCAACTCCCCGGGAAGAAAAACCATCACCACGGCGTCGCGAGTGTCTGTAGACCTAGCTAGGGCGGAACGAAAGTCAAATCCTCTCTACAACCAACCACCCGTGCCAATAGAATGGCATCTGGGGATGTTCGAAATCGGGCGACCGCTGGGCAAAGGCAAATTTGGTCGAGTCTACATGGCACGGGAACGGAATAGTGGTTACATTTGTGCATTGAAGGTTCTGCACAAGAACGAAATCTTCAAGGGCAAAGTTGAAAAACAAGTGCGCCGAGAAATCGAGATCCAGAGCAACTTGCGCCATCCCAATGTTCTGCAAATGTTCGGACATTTCTACGACAGCAAGCGCATTTTCCTGATTCTCGAGTTCGCGGGCAAAGGAGAGCTTTACAAACATCTGCGACGCGAGAACCGATTTCCAGAGTGGAAAGCTGCGACGTATATTGCACAAATGGCCACTGCGCTGAAATACCTGCACGAGAAAAGTGTTATGCACCGAGATATCAAGCCCGAGAATATTCTTGTGGGTGTTGGGGACGAATTGAAAATTTCCGATTTCGGATGGAGTGTCCATGCACCAAACAATCGACGAAACACAATGTGTGGCACGCTGGACTATCTCCCACCGGAGATGATCAACCCGAGTCTCAAGGACAAACCATACAGCGAAAAGGTTGATCTGTGGAGTCTTGGAGTATTGGCATATGAGTTCTTGGTTGGAGAAGCGCCCTTCGAAGACGAGCCTGTGAAGACACAACGACGGATTGTACGAGGAGACTTCACTGTGCCATCATTCGTCAGTCCTGAAGCAAGGGACCTCATCAAGAGGGTAAGTCCACTTTGTGCTACGTTTTAAATGCGTATACTAACTGCGATCAGCTGTTGGTGTTGGATCCCGAGAAGCGAATATCCTTGGATGCTGTAAAGGAGCACCCCTGGATTGTCAAATATCTCAAGAAAGGAGAGAGAGCGGCGAAACGCGAGCACAAGTCATCAGCTGGAAGCAAGTCTTCTCTCTCAAAGCTTAGCAAGTCCTCTCTAGGATTACGCGATTGAAGTAGGATGCGGCTGATGCGGATGATGGGTTTCTGTTGGATTATGTTCGGAGTTCAGGGGCCGAGGGTCAAGGAGCAGTCAGGAATAAGCATGGGAGTCTGGAGTGGGCATTTGGTATTTCCGTGACGCCTACGCTGGATAATGCTCGAGTAAAAGTACAAGTCCGATACGATATACAGTGGCAACTTCGATGTGAAGTGACCAAGCTCTTCACTTGTAAATCTCGTCGAAGGGCCGGGTATCGCCGTAACAAGAGTCCCACACCTCGTTCACCACCTTTGTAGCCTGGACGTCGTCCTTACACGACGGCCTAGCCATAACCGATCTGATGGCTCTATTCCTTACGCAGTTTTGGTGTTGTTGAGTGATGCTCCAGTTGTTCCTTATAAAGAACTCTCTGGTCCACCTGCACTCGCCGCTCAAACTCGACGCCCGAATCTGTCTTCTGTCAGCTCTTACCCTTCACAAGCATCTTGGATCTTGCCTACCTCTGTGCAAGCCGCATGCCTCAAATCAGACCAATCGACCTTCCACCTCAGATGATCCCACGCATGCACCATCTCATGAGCCATAGTATCCTCCAAATGGCCCTGATTCCTCATCTCGTTTGCACAAATCAAGATGCCATGATCTGGACTGAATCCCCCGCCCTGCCTAAACTTCTTACCATTCTCGTCAACCCTGAGCGGACACCGCCGGCACAAGATATTCGATTTGTTGAGGTCGCCGTTCAGATCGTTGATTTTGCCATTGAGAAAGCGGATGATGGGCGAGTAGGCTAGCAGATAGTCGCGCCATTCGTCACAGCGCTTGCAGTCGCGGGCTTCGTTGCGGATGTAGGCGTCTTCGCGGAAGGCTTCCTGGCCTTCGGGTGTCATGGCGCCGCGGAGGATGTTGAAGATGTTGGACCATGGGGAGGAGGGGTCGTATTTGGTTTTGGCTGGGTCGTTGGAGGGGTGCGAGGGAGAGATTTTGGGGTAGGGGTCGGGCTTCGGTTCTAAGGCGCCTTTTGAATCTGTAGTCGAGGCCATGGCGGTTTGAGGGCCAATTGGCAGAAATGGGGGTTCAATGGAGATTTTTGGACTGAAATTGACGTCGTTGGAACATAGTTGCTGTCTGGGGCCAGGGTGTGGTGTAACCTTGCCGCCGATAACGCACGGCCCCGGCGCTCTTTTGGAGGTACTTGATGTAGAAGACGAGTCTCGCACCTTCACCATCAACCTGCATGATCCATGCTTTATGATTCATGATTCAAGAAGACACGATGAAGGGATCAAAGCCCCTGACTATTGTCATAAAACTGGGTAATTTTCTCCTCAAGAAGCCTGAGTTTCCGCCTGGCTAACCAAACCGAATGTGACAGGTTCAAGCTCGATTGTGGACGAGAAGACTCATGAGCCTCTGCTGTCTATCCTCTCCATCATCGTCGAAACTGCCGTCAAGCTCCGCCATGACGGCCACAAAGTTATTCTCGTGTCGTCTGGTGCCATTGCCGTCGGCTTAAGACGCATGAACATTGAGAAAAAGCCCAAACACTTGCCTGCTGTCCAAGTATGCATATCTGCTGGAAACAAAGCTCGAGGAAACAAGCTGCTGACCATCATGAACAGGCCTTGGCGGCAATAGGCCAATGTCGTCTGATGAGTATGTGGGACAACCTTTTCAGTCACTTCAACCAGCCAGTAGCCCAGATACTGCTTACCAGAAATGATATTGCCGTCGTATGTCATCAACTTCCCTGCCTGAAGCTTGATGATGCTATGCTAACACGACAACAGAGAACTCAGTATCAGAATGCCCAGAACACTTTCATGGAGCTATTGGAAATGGGTGTCATTCCAATCGTCAATGAGAACGATACTCTGGCTGTTTCTGAAATCAAGTTCGGCGACAATGACACGCTTTCTGCCATCACTGCAGCCATGGTTCATGCCGACTACCTGTTTCTCATGACAGACGTCGACTGTTTGTATGACAAGAACCCACGGACAAATCCAGACGCCAAAGCTATCGAGGTTGTAGAGAACATTTCTGCTCTGAAAGCTGATGGTATGCTTCTCACCATGCTTCCCACCAGATACCCACATCCCACGTCTACCCCTGAGCTGTCAACCGACACTAACTCCCCTGATATGTGACCAACACAGCAGCTAACAACCCCTTAGTCTCCAGCGCCGGTTCCAGCCTTGGTACAGGCGGCATGTCCACAAAGATCGTTGCCGCCGGTCTTGCCACCTGCGCCGGCGTAACAACCATCGTAACACGCTCCTCGAACCCCGGCAACATCGCCAACATAGTGCGCTACCTGCAGTCGGAAAAGACAGCCAACGGCGGCACCCTGACACCCACCTCGAATCCTCCCACCTCAACTCTCGACTCCATGCATCTCGAAGCCCCTGCTCTTATTCCAGCCCCCCTCCACACACGCTTCCTTCCCCGCGCCCACCCCATCCGGGACCGCAAGATCTGGCTTGCCCACGGTCTCTCCCCGCACGGGGTACTGTACATCGATTCCGGCGCCCACCGCGCGCTCGTTGACAAAGCAGGACTCTTGCCCGTCGGCATCATCGATGTCGAAGGCTCGTTTGCGCAGCAGGAGGCTGTGCGACTCGTTGTCGTTGAGCGCGCTGATCCCGCTGGCGCTACAGAAGAAGGAGCGAAGCTGTGGAAAGGCACGCCGGTGGAGGTAGGCCGCGCGCTGGTGAACTATTCATCAGTGGAGATTGCCAGGATTAAGGGGATGAAGAGTAAGGAAATTCAGCAGTTGCTGGGCTATGCGGATAGTGACTATGTGGCTCTGAGGGAGAACATTAGTGTGTTGGGGAGGGAGCATGCGGATTAGAATGGAGAGAATATGGGTACATAGACTCAAACTTCTTTTCAAGATGGATACCCGGGATCCAGTTATCGGTCGTTGGTCGTGCGGTTCGGGAGGTTCGGTCTCGATGACTCGATGTGAGATCTCCTAGAATAGCAATGTCATCAAGCTTACGAGTTGTTTAGGGCCTTTCATCCAAAAATACGTTGTATCCCATCTCAATAATGTCTCTAAATACATAAAATTCTTCCCCTAGCTCCTGAGGTCTCCTATACAAAGCGCATACGTTAACGCCGCTGTGTCGAAACAGCTCGAGTCGTTTGCTCCGTGCCAAGTGAAAACCATTGAAGCTGCGTACCAGAAGGGCGGCACACCCAAGATACCTCTATAGTTCCCATCTCACCGATTCGCACCTCGAGTCCTTCTGAAGTGAACATGGGTCTGCCATCGACTCGGACCATGGTGAGTTCTCTGCAGCATGAGCCTGATCCCTCGGAAATGCTAACAAGTCGGTGATCATGGCCGCTATCACAGCCTCCTGTGTGGACTTGAAAGAAGTGGTCAGATCTTCACGATCATTCTGCCCGCAAACCGAATACCCTCCGGCAACAACGGCTCCCACAAGAATCGACTCGACGTCGGGGAACAGAAAGAAGCGGAGAACTGTACACCATGCCGAGAAACAAGACACCGGAAACTCAGAGACTCGATTTCTCAAGAAACAGGCCGCCGTCACGATAACTAAAGACACCACCCTTTGAGATACTGGTGGCTTCCAGTCATCGGTCCCATATCACCGCCCTAGGGCCCTCTTCATAACCTCGGCCATATGGCGTGCTTTCTCATAGTCCTTCGCCGCTTCCACTGCTGCCTTCACGACGGCCTCTGACGCCGAACTCGCTTTTCCTATGGTCGCTTGTAGTTTTCCTACATCCTTCCGGCACTGTATCGCCACCTTCTCATGAACCTCTTTCTCGCGCGCCGCAATATCTCCGACAGTGGTGGCCCCCGCCCAAAGACCCCACTTCGCCTGCGCCTCTATGTTCGCCAGATTCGGGTCTATGGTCTTGTGCAAGATTGTCAACCTTGCCGACTTTTCGAACATCCGTGGGTCTTCTTCGATCTGCTTGTTGAGTACCGTCCTCATGCCCCCGCTCCCCCCCTGGACCGTGTTCAGGCCGCCATACTCGAGGTATGAGGCAGACAGTATCGACAAGATATGTTCCCCATATTGGGCAATGTCGGCGTTCACGACGTTCACTATCCTCACAAATCGTTGTTCGAACCGATTATCCGCTCGCCAGCAAATGATTTCGAACAATCTATGCTCAATCAGTGTCAATCCTCTCTAGAAAGCACATTTCAGTTCAACTCACCTCCCTAGACCATTGCTCGCCCCATGGTGCTTGTCGTGTTGTCTTTTCCGGTCGCGGGTGTTACATGACCATCCAACGTTGATCAGTGGCCTCTTCATGACTTCATCCAAGGTTGCTTTGCTCGTTTCGAACTGGCTTGTCCAATATCGCAGGAATTCCTTGACGTTGTCCTCCTTGGTGGGATATCGTCTACCCTCCCAAATCGCATTGGTCCCCCAGCGACTGCCCGGGCCTCGTTCAAAGTCAATACGTCTCACCAATTCGGCAGATTTTCTCGCCCAGTCTGCCGGTGCAATCGCTTCCAACCTCTCTCTCCCCAGTCCGCCCGTTGGCTTCGACTGTAGGGAGTACAACAGCATATCTTCAATGGTTGCGAAGAATAGGCGCCATGTAGGCAGATCTCCAGCTCGAGTACAGGCGATCAGCGCGTATATACCAGGTGAATCGAGGAGGCTTCCTCGATCGATCGCCGACATTGGAAGCGGGTCATCAGGTAACCTCCATTGTCTCTCCTGATGGTTTGGTAGTGTCATGATCGTGTTGAGCCGGTTGCCCAGCATAAGGTGAAGGAGTTCACTGGGTATCAGTGCGAGGACTTCGTATATATGCCCTTTGTTCATTTCGAAGGATGTCCGTCCATCAAGGATCCTCCATAGTACGTTTGAAAATGCACCATTTCCATGTGCATGGAGAGAGAATAGGAGACTGCGTTGATGGTCCAGCGAAATTCCATTCGGATCAAGTCTGTATTAGCTGGTTAGTAAAGTGTATCATGTACGTCATCATGGTGAGTGATTCACTGTTGTTTGAGCACATCATAATCATGTGCCGTGGGATTTGGTGGCAGCTTGGTCAGGACCCTGGTGTCATTCAGACTTCATCTCTCCATCTAATGTTGCTTTGCGCAGCTTGAACTGGCTCGTCCAGTATCGCACGAAGTCCTTGATGTTCTCATCCTTGGTACAGGTCGGCGGCGAAGTTCTTCATTAGTTCGAAAAGCTGGTTCTTCTCGGTGGCCATTGTGCCGGAACGCTCTGACGTCCACGTCTCTAGTACCGTTGTCGCCTTTTCCAATGTGGAATAAAGAGCGACCAGTTTGTCGATTTTGGCATCGCCTAAGATCTCGCGGAGTGCGGTGGCAGCCTATGGATGTTAGCACAAAAACACCAACCGAGATATGGGCAGCACCATACCTGGTTCTTCCGACCATCAGCGTCCGGCCGCGCTTCGAGAGCCTCTACCCTTTGTGCCAGACTCTTCTGACCATCCGTCATCAGATCCAGCTTTCTTTCGATAGACTCCAGCAGCGTCTTGTTCTCGGAGGGTCGGTAAGCAGCCTCCAATCTGTGGTAGAGCTGTTTCTTTTGCTCTTCCGTCTCATGCAATGTCGATTCAGAGGTAATCACTAGTGCTAGCACATGGGTCGCTTCAGGTCGGTTGTTATTGTCTATGGAAAGAGAGGGCGTATAGCTCCTCTCTCCCAGGTACCTAGAGCTCGCTCCAAGGTTGAAACTGGCAAGGATGAATTGAGACAGCTGGCGGTAGAGTAGATGACAGATGTTGATTCTGTTTCGCTCGAGTTCATGTTCTTGTATGCGTTCCTGTATTAGTGGCATCTTCCGTATGGAAGGTGCCTCCTTCCTTCTCAGGATGGCAAGTACGCTGGCCTCGACCCGCACACCTCGCAACTCTGAAATTCCCATCCACCCAATTAGTACTCGCCCCGTTTGCGTTACTTCTCGCCCGTTGTACTCAGAAATCCATACAGGCTTAGGGCTGCGGTATCTGTTAGTCTCTGGAACTCCGGTATCTGTTAGTCTTCGTAACTCCGGTACGCGGTAGTTTTCGTAAAGCCCGTACGGGTAGGATTTCGTAAAGCCCGTACACATTTAATTTCGCAACACTCGTATCCGTTGGATTTCGTAGCGCAACTGGATGCGTGAAATATATACCAGAGACCACGCCAGGGCTAAGCGCGCAGGCAAGCAGTAGATAGCTGGGAAGAGCTCTAAGCTCTCCCCTTCCATAGACAATACAACAACCTGAACCGACATCTACGTGCTAGCACTGTGATTACCTCGGAATCGACTCGCAGTACAAGTTCCGAGGGAACTATTGATGGCGGAAGGGGGGTTATGCGGGTAAAACGAAGACCCAACTCCTAAAGGTATAATCATCTGAGTAATGGCGAGTCTGCCGAGTTTGCTAACAACCGTCTCAAGTCCGCTGCTTCAAGGTTTCAAAAGATAGCCGACGAGCTGCTCAAACTCGCAGATTCCTCCTCATCCGTTCGTTGACCTGACATCTTTCGTTTGGGCATTCACTGATGCTTGAATATCCAGGACGATTCGGTTACTGCAACGACAAATATTAACGAGACCTCGCTAATAATCAAAACACCAAAGGTCCATGTCACGATTGAGAGCACGAGTATCGACGAAATGCCGCGAACAACGCCATGGTATTTGGATACCCCAACATCGGCGGAGGAGCCACAACTACCCAGGCTCTTGTCAGAAGCAGAAGACGGTCGAAAATGCCACGGTGGAGAGCCACCAGCCTCGGGTTGGGATATACCCGTTCCTCGTGAACCCTCCTCGTCCCCACGACTTCGACCCGGATTCGTCACAGTTGATTAGAACACAATTTCTAGGGAAGATCTGGCTCAGGTATTGAAGGATGCCTACGGGCCGTGAATAGAGGATAGGAGCTCAGCGGGGGATATGCTTGGCGGTTTTTCGTGGCATGTGTTCGCCCTTCGTGTTTTCGGTGTGGCGGCTGAGCGATCTTGCCTGCTATTCCCCAAGGACCACCAATGATACTTGGTCGATGCATCCAACAAGAAACAACGATTCCTGCCAAGAGGATGAACTTCATCCCTCAGCACACATGGGGGGTTATGGAACAACACCCGAGTGTCCGCAGCGAGGACTTCGTGGAGCATCTTGCCCAACTGAATCTTCTCACGATACAGTCGGTATCAGGCCTCTCCACCAAGGCAGCAACATACACTCGAGCCATCTTAGAGCGCATTGCCGGCTACGACGAGTGCTCGGGCACACGGCCATGCCTCTCACGATGGATATGGATAGCTGCGGCTACGGAGTATCTCCCGACTTTCCAAGACACGCCTATATGGGATCGGTTATGGCGGCATTCCGGGGGTTGGGGCAAGGTCGCTTGCTGGCACCAGGTGGACAAGATCGCGTTCATTGTACTGAACGTGATAGCGGGCCGACCATCCCTGGATGATATTGAGGATGATCGGACGCACATGATGGCCGATAGTGTGGTCCGGATTTTAGCCACCCGCAGACCCAAGTCGTTCATGGATTTTTTTGGTTGAGTTGAAAGGCATCCTGCTCGATATCGAAGGGGTGTTCGTCGTGGACATCGAGGACGAGGATGATCGCCTCGTTAGCATAGAGGAGGGGCTAGGAAATTCTCCGAGGTATCTGACTATGGCTCGAATTCAGGGGCAATACTTCTTCTCCCACGATGGAGTAGAGTTAGGAATGGGAATGGTAGGAGCTGGTGTGGTGGAGGATCAGGCGATATGCCGCCCACCGGGGGCCAGATATGCGATGGTTTGTGCGGTGATATCTATGTAGATAAAAGCTTGATGTGCGGGTGGGCTACAAGCATGGGATCATGGCGAGGATGGCTTTATTTGCTGAGAATCAAGCGATGTTTGACGCGAGCTATCATATCTGCTTTTTTTTAGGGCGACAGAGGTGGGAAGAACAAGAGCTTTTGCTGACGATACCTTCTGCTGTTCATAACTAATACATGGGGAGCTTTACATCATACTAGATCGGCGTCAGTACGGTATTCTTAACATAACATGTTGCACTCCTGTAGTTGTTCCCTGATATGAATTGTGATGCAGTCAACAACGCCCTTGACTGAAGGTTGAAAAAAGTCTGAATACGGTTTATAGTCTCCGAATAATTGTAAATATCCCAAATAACTAGAAATATTTCCAATAATTTGGAATGTTTTAAATTACTTAGAATATCCCAAAGCACCTGGAATATTCCTAGTTACTGGGAATATTCCTGGTTATTTGGAATATTCGCAATCCAGCGGAGACTGTAGGCCGTATTTAGACTTTTTCCACCCACTGTAGAATATAGGAAAGCGGCTTGCTTGGATGAACGAAGGGTTAAGCCACTGCCAAACAGCCGCCGAAGTCCCTAGGATCTTGATCTTCCCCCTTGAACCTAGTCCAAGGAGCGGATCGTGGTCTTTGTTATGCTGTGGCGAAGATATAGATTTTATCACTACTAATCCCTTGAGATGGTAATTACTGTCCATGTTTCAAAACTTAGAAACATCAATTCAAACATGGAAAGTGAAGGCTATTTGCATACCTATCCGCTAACGACTAATATAAGCAAAAGCCCCTTAGCGCCAGAGCAAGCAGATAATTCCCAGCGACATGGCTTTTCTCCTTACCCGCAAGTCGATCCATCCGTAGTATAAGGAAGCACGCTCGCGACCCTCAGCTTGCAAAAGGCGTATCAGACAGACATCAAACCTCCGATGACTCCAACAACCCAAGGTAGCACAAAAGAATGAGCGAGTAAGCCTACCTCGCATCCCTGGGCGAGCTACTCGACTGCGTCGCCTCCTCAAACTCCAACTCCCACTCATCAACCTCCTTGAACTTCCGCACTGCCTTTTTCAGCTCCTGTCCCACGTGCGCCTCCAGCTCCTCGCTGTTCTCAGGGCTCTCCTCATCATCCGGGATCGGACCCAAACTATCGCCTTCCTCTAGCCCCCCAGCCTCCTCATCGTCCTCCTCCACAGCAGCATTCGCCTTATCCGACGTAGAAGCGGCAGTTCTTGGGCCGCCATAAGTCTTACGCGATGATGCACCAGGAGTTTTGGGTTTTGGTTTGAGCGTAGCCTTGGCTTTGCCTTTTGCGGCCGTGTTTGCTGCACGTCGAGGCGCCGGAGTACGTGAGGCTTGTCGTGGATTCGGGCGTCGTGCTGTGGTGGTACCCAGATGGCTGAGCTCGTCGTCGTCGGATGCTAGGCCAGTGAGGTCAACCTCGCTTGCATCGTCGTCTTCGAAGTCAAAGGTGTCACGTGGCTGCTGGCGTCGACGGCGGGGGAGAAGTGCTTGCAGCTGGGCGGTTGATAGCGTTTTCGGGGCAGGAGGGGCTTGACGTGCGTTCTTTGTGTTTTTCTTTATATAAGGGCCATTGGGTGAGTGAGTTAGGGAGGGAGGTGATGACGGAGGATCGGAGGGAGTTGCTGGTCTTCGCGCTGGCTGGCGCCGAATAGGGGCTGCTCGTTGGTTGTTGGCTCGTCGCGCGGCTTGAATAACGACAGGACTTGGTGGCGCCGGGCTGCTGCTGCTTCGTGGTGGGGCCATAGTTTCGCTGTATTGGTCGGGGGGACCGGAAGAGGGAGCTGCTGGCTGCTGGACTTGTGGTTCTGCAGGGGAAGATTGTGGTAGCTCGCTCTGGTCCCTGGAAGTACCAGAAGCAGTAGCTGGGATAATTTCAGGCTCGTTATCTGATTCTATGGAAGCAGCCGGTGGCGGCGAGCGTGGTACTTGGACTTGTGATAGTTTTCGCTTTCGAGGATTCAAAGGTGAAGATTGACCTTGCTGGACAGAGGACGGGCGATTCGACGGACTCTGACGGGCAGAGCCATCGAGAGGATCAAAATCATATTCGCTTTCTTCTTCATCAGGTTGGCTGATCTGCTGTCGGATCTTCTGTGCCGTTCCTAGAATACTCGGCTGGCGAGGCCTGCGTCTGAAAGCACCAAACTTGAGAGCCGAGCTGACATTACCAGGTGTTTCCATGCCAGCATTCATAGATTCAATGCTAGGCTTCGCCCGTAACACGCTTTGCTGTCCGAGAATGCTGGGCTGCCTTTGCCTCTTCCCCAAAGCTCCAACTGCAGGTGTGGTGTTTCCGGGCAGACTGGTAAGATTCCCGGCATCGCTCAGGTCAGATCCCAAACTGTCCGACCTTGCTCTTGGTACTGCGCGTCCCAAAATGCTAGGCTGACGAGGCCGCCTGCGGAAGTTCCCAGCAACAAGCACAGAGGTATCAATCGCAGGTGTCGGCTGCTCCCGCCGACTGTGCTCGATCTCGGGACTGCTTTGCGAGGCCACTGGCGTCTCTGTCACAATTTGGCTGGGACTGGTATTGGCGCTGTTTTCGGCATCAAGTCTCTGTAAGGCCCTGCCTCTCCTGGTCCGCTGGCCCTCCAAAGCCTGGTTCTGTTCGCGTGTCAAAGCCATTGTCGTGTTAAGAGGCCGAGGGGTAGTCTGTTTGCGCGTGGCAGATTCGTTGGGATGGCTTGTCTTGGTGCGCTTCGCTCTCGCGGCGGGCCGGTTCTCCTGGTCGCTGACTCCGTATAGGTCCTCAGACTCGACAGTATCCTCCTTGACTTTGCGCACGGGATTGGCGGCGGCAGGCTTGTGGGCGCGGGGCGCAGGCGCAACCTTGGTGCGCTTGGGACGAGGCATTGCGACAATGGGCTTTCAGGAAATGGGCGGTAGTGTGGATTTAGGCAATATCAGAGTCACGGCATAACGCGAGTCGCAGCAGTGTGTGAGGGCGTCGAAGGTCGGGGCTGTCGGGTTCGGTGGGGTCGCGTCGCGTCAAGCTTCGTTTGTCGATGGATGTTTCGGTGTCTTTTAGCAGAAGCACGGACCACTCACAGCTCTAAAAAGCCTAGGTAATGACAACCTTATTGGATCACTATTAATTGTACATTTATTCTACATGATGATTTTCGTATCGAGTCCTCGCTGTGGACTTTCATAGCCACCAGACAGCCGCCAGCCCATGCAATATACCTACGGGTTCATAAACTATTTAGATCAACGCCTGCCCCTTATGCATACCCTCCTTGACCTCCCGCACCACATCTCTGCGGTCGCCCTTACCGACAAGCACAATGCCCCTGCCTCTCCTTCCCATACGGCCCGTGCGACCCAATCGATGAATGAAATCAATCGTAGTGTGAGGGACATCGTACAAGATGACATGTCGAACAGCCAGGGTGTCGATACCTCGCGACCCCAGATCCGTCGTCACCAACACCTTGGTGTTCGGCAATGACCGTTTCGGGGGTGGCGTTGCCTTGCCTAGAGGCACGTAGTTTGGCTGGTTTTCGGACAGCGTTCCCGGATGAGGAGTGGCTGGCACCATAAGGGGCTCCGCCATGGTGAAGGTCGCCAGTATCTCAGCCTGTCGATGCTCAGGGGTATCTCGGCTCAATGCCACAGCGTCGATACCTTTCGTTTTGAGGTAGTCGGCCACTTCTTGCGCCTTCTCGCGCTCGTTCACAAACACTAGCATCCGCTTCACGTCCATCTTGTCTCTGTCAGGTCCTTGATGTTCAGCGGCCGCTTTGCCGATACTCCAAATAGTATCAGCGCAAGCCAGATCCTTGTTGCCCTGGTACGGAGGCTTCTCAACATCGACGACACCGAGTTGCACGCGTCTTGGAATAGCATGTAGATTGGGCGTTGTCAGGCGGTGAATATCAGGGAATCGTTTTCGGATGTAAGAGTCCAGACTGCGAGGAATTGTGGCAGAGCACAGAGTGAGCTGCTTGAGGGACGGTGCCGTACGGTCCAGAATGGCAGTAGTAAGAGGGGCAAAGCCTCTATCAAACAGAGAGTCGGCCTCGTCGACAACCAGATGTGTCACTCTTGATAGAATGTAAGGATCGGAATCTGCGATAGAGGACAGCAAGTGCGGCGTAGAAACCAAGATGTCGATGCCTCCCGGAGAGAATAATCGATTCCGAATTACCTTTCCACTGAAAGCCGAGGAAACGAACGCCGAGCGGAATTTGACTTTGTGTGATAGAGACTTGACGAGACTGCCAACCTGGGAAACCAGCTCGGACGTCGGTAGAAGGATAACGGCTCGTGGCCGGCCAGTGGTGGGATGTGGTTGACCTGACAGAGGTGGTGAAGGCAGACTGAGATCGTTCTCCCTGAGCTTCTGCTCCTGTATAGCTTTTTCGTGTGCCGCAATTTCTCCGTCCTCGGCCTCAGCACGCTTGACGGCGTCAATCATTGGCAGCACATATGCCAACGTCTTGCCGGAGCCAGTCTCTGCCGCCAACAGAAATTCTTCCCTCTCTGGCTTTTCCACCGCACTTCTTCTACTCCTACCCTTCCGCGTGTCTTGGCCCAGCAATGCCGGTAGTGCTAGTCGCTGTATAGGAGTGGGTGTGATGGTCTCAAGGCCTCCAAGTGCCTGAGTAGGAATAGCTTCCTGGATGATGGGCAGAAGAGGGAAGTCTTCGAAGGACTCGAACTGGGCGATTCTCGATTTTATCTGCGTACGCTGGCTATATGATATTGCAGCCAATGACCTCTGCATTTTCAGGGCATGAAATCCATCCTCGGTCTTTGCCTTCTCTTTCGCCTCCACTCGAGCAGTTTTTCCAGCTGTTCGTCGCAATTGCGCGGCAGACGGTCGTTCGGGCACACCTCGAATATTTGCGGCCCGCAGATTCATCCCTCCGAAAGGACCATCCTGCTTTCTCCGCGCAGGCTTCCCGCTCGGTGTAGTCCTAGAATTCGACTGGGCGACTCGTGGGGATAGAGTCATTCGAGCTGGCGCACGTCTCTGCAGTTGTGAAGCAGCACGCCGCGGGACTTGCTGCAGGCTCGATTGTGCAGGCCATCGTAGTCCCTCCCTGAAGGTGCACAGCAGGCATTTCGAGCCGCTTGCTCTGATCATGGCGACGGCGTGGATGTTCCGTGTGCGTCACGCGTGGAGAGGTCGAACATGCAGAAAAGTTGTCGGCATGGAATTTGGACTTGGCCAGAGCTTCGGTCCGAGCCGGACCCGTCACCGAGATCAACACCGACCAGAGAATCCGATATGAAATATACTCCAGGCAGAACACCAATCTTTTGAACAATTTGATCCTCGTCCCGGCCTAGTCTCCTTGCTTGACCAATGTATAAGACATCAAAACCCAAGGGTATCCCATATCTCTTTGTATTTCCCCCAAACGCCTTCACAGTTCGCAGACCAACAGCATTTCCGTCCACTTTCCAGGTCCATAGTGTCTCCCCTCTATTCCAGCTTATCACTCTGCACCACAATTTTCCCCTCGTCGTCATGAAAGTGCACCACATTCTGCATCTTCCTCGCAAACGACACATTCCTCTCGACCTCCGTACGCCAATCCAAACTCGTCAGAGCCGAGAGTGCTATCGAAATCGCATTCACGACCAAGCCCGTCACCGTCAAAGCTGCCAATGACACACACATGGTTAGCCAAGCTCTATGCAAAAGTTGCAAAGTTGCGCAAACGGCTCAACGAGTACCAACATACCTCGCAGATTCTCCTTGCTCGTGGTAGTCAGACTGGCGATGGCGGAAAGCACTAGACTAATGATGGAGAGCAGGATGGTGATGGTGACGCTGGCTCTCTTCCAGCCTTGCCAGTTCAGGTACCATGGTTGCTAAAAGGCCGGCATGTCAGAAACGGAGTAATAGATGCAGCAAATAGCAACGCACCTTCGGCACAGACGACGGCATCGCTTTAGCGGGAGTCGGACTGGCTGACAGTGACGACGCCATCGTGCATTCGAGCCGCTCCCGCACAGCGCTGCAAAAGTCCCGGAAAGTTTAGATGCGGGGGCTGTGGGCTGTTGAGTGTTTGACGAGCTGCTGTGCCGCTGGAGATGTTGGTGTGACTTTATAAGTGGTAGGATACGTCCATGTTAACATGGTGTTTCAAGAAGACCGGTCAAGACCCCTGCCGTGTTTAAGGTAGCAGCGGGAAGGTAGGGTAGGCATGACGACAGCGGCTGGAGTTCGAGGCTGCCATCCAAACAATAGTGACGGGTGTATGGATGGATTTCAAGTTGTCATTCCCAGACGACCTGAGTACATGTACTACATGTACAGTGGGTGGAAAGAAGTCTGAATACGGCCTACAGTCTCCGAATAATTGCGAATATTCCAAATAACCGGAAATATTTCCAGTGATTAGGAATATGCCAGGTGCTTTGGAATATTCCGAGTAATCTGGGATATTCCAAATTATTCGGAATAGTTACAATTATTCGAAAATTGTAGACCGTATTCAGACTTTTTTCCGAAGCTGATGCGTAAGTTTGTTACACAATTGACTACAGGCCGAATATCTGTGCACGTGACACTATTTCATCTCACAAGGCAAATGAGTACAAATGAGTATATGGGGGAAATTTGTAGTATTATACAGACTTGGCTATAACCAAGTTGGTAGCTTGCCTGAAGGCCGGCGGATTATAATACAACTAAGTTCACGGCCATGCCGAGCGCACTTTTGTAAATGCGAAATCCATCGTAAAGTAAGTAATATAGGGGGTCAGAGGAGGTCGCTGCGAACATACTAAGACATATCCTCATCTGGCCACAAACCACGGCATATCCGTCTTGATCTTTTGAGTGTTGCCGTCCAAGTTGATGTATCTGGACGATACGCGACGGCTCAAGCATATTTGCTCGAGGATCTATCGGACCCTCGCAGCCCCCATTTGAGTGTCCCCACCCTTCTTCTCAAAATGAGATTTGACGTAATAAGAGAAGGCCTTCGTAGACAGAATCCTTCGGTAGTTGGCATTCAGGGGGTGAATGAGGAGGAACGGGTTGTGGGGGAAGGGTCTAGGCGCGACTCTTCTGTCCTTGCCACTACCAAGGCTAGGTGCGTCCATAGGGACCATCCTGTCTTCGTCGAGCAGGAGTGACACTGCTTCGCGTGCGTTCTTCTTCAGGCCTGCCGGGAAATGAGGGCAAGGATTCACGAGGTCGCGAGGACATGCGCATGCTGCTTCCCAGGATCTATCAGAGTCAATCCCGACCACGGGACCCCCATCAGAGCGCTCTTCTGTGATTTTGGTGGTGTTGCAAGCAAAGTCACGGGGACAGGTCGTCTCCTGAATCCAGTACCAGAGTGCCTTGAATGTCGCCAGTTCACCGCGGGAGTAATGGAATCCTTCGAACTCTACGTCCGATTCGGGTGAGTCGGTGATCCGGATGACGTGGTCTGCCCCATCTGGGACAACCTGGGGAGCAGGAAGGGTAGAGCTTTCGGTTGATGTCGTCTTTCGGGCAGAGGACTTCGCGGTTGAGGCCTTCTTTCGGGCAGACTCCAATCTGGCTTCCGCGGTATGTACGCCTGAGGCGATTGACCTGTCGGATTCCTTCACCAATAACTTCAGGAACCACGAGCACCTGAACCACTGCTCCTCTTCGTCTTCTCCCATGTCAATGGAGAATTCATCCTCCTCTTTGGGAGGATGCATCACAAAGTGATGCAGTCGGGCGATCGCATAGGCCGTCTTGAGGGCATCATCGTAGGGCAAGGATGTGCCCGACAACAACGTGTCTATACATGGTATTAGCTTGATCTTGATAATCGCGCGCCAAACGTACCATATTTGTTGTGAAGGGCAGCCTTAGCCACTGGCCACTTCGACAGAATGAGCTCTTTCTTGGTCTCTCCCCAAATGTCCATGTGGCGTGCCATGCGTCCGACTACCCAGACTTGGAGCTCGTCCTTGTCAACTTTGAAGAAATTGGCCGCGGCGAGGTACGAGAACCCACTGGGCTCCGCATAGTCCTTTGCCACAGTTACGGCGGCATGCTGTCGTTTGGGAGCCATTGTTGGCAATTTGTTGTTCGCGAAAATCGCCTTTGAGCTTGTTAGCATGGCAATCGCACCGGAGGGACAGGATATCCAATATACCTTTCGACTGTCGAGCAGTAATCACCCGATAAATGAGATGCAGTTGCGGGATGTGCTGTGGCAAGAGCTGCAGCTGAGGCTGTAGCTGACGCTTGCAAGTTTTGGATTCCAGAAGTTGCAGCTTTTGAAGCTGTGAGATACCTAGTGTAATTGTGGTAGGAGGAGAGGAGGTTTTTCTTCGGGCCACGGAGGGAGTGGTTTTTATTTGGGGCCACGGGCGGGGTTGGCTTGAAATTGTGTGATTGTGTAGAAGAGATGGAGACATTAGCTGCAGAGTGTCGCTTTTGTGCAAAAGGTTTTGCGCTAAAAAAAGCAATTTCAAATAACATTTGCTCGATAGCTGGGAGAATTGCGCAGGTAAAAGGGTGTGTTGCGGATTTTGGGATCGGAGGAGGGGAGGTATTTCGTATTGTGGAGGATTTGGGTCGAAGCTCGAGGGAGTGAAGAGTGAGGTCGGAGGATTGAGTAGGTTGGTGCGCAGGTGAGCATGTAAGTATGAAGGAAAATGGGTCGGAGTTTGAAATGGAGGAAAAAAGAGGTTAGAGTATAGTGGGCTGGATTGAGCTTGGAATAACTAAAGGGGTTGGCTAAATCGCTCCTGGGATTTTAAAATCGCGGAAAAAAATTCCCGTATTGGGATTAGTGATAACCTTAATTCTTATCTTTGGCGCTAGCCAAACCTTAAATGTTTTATTGCACGTCGGAGCCCCAAAAACTGTTTTTTTCAAAAGTCCGACGTGCAATAAAACTTGGAATTTGAACGCCGAGACTTAGCCGAGGCCCCAAGCCACAAATGACAATACCCATGCATATATCACTCAAATAATAATCTTTCTGAACTAAAATAACTAATTCTAAGCTATTATACAAAGCTATTATCCCCATACCCTTAAATTCCCATTATAACTAAAATCATCCGTCAAAGTCAGAAGGACATGAATAACTTGATCCCACAAACAGCCATAATAATAATTTCTAGTTCAAAAGATAGAGAAAAGTTCCCTCTACTTATAGCACTTTCAACTGTTTGAATAGCTGTTTGTGGGGTCAAGTTATCCATGTCCTTTTGACACCGTTGGATGATTTCTTGGCAAACTGGCAATTGGGGGTTAGTTTTGTTGCACGTCGACATAAGAAAATTATGAAAAAAACTGGTTTTTGGAGCTCCGACGTGCAATAAAACATTTAAGGTTTGACTAGCGTTCAAAATAAGAATTAAAGTTATTACTAATCCCAATCCGGAATTTTTTTTCCGCGATTCCAAAATCCTAGAAGCGATTTAGCCAGCCCCTAACTAAATTGTAAAAGAGTAGAACGCAGGCCATTATAGATAAATATTTAAAAAGTGGAAAAGATTTGGAGTGGAAATTGGAGTTTTTTAAGTAGTGGGGTGAATTACGTTCCGGACCGGAATTCTAATTAAAAGTAAGTGAATTATAGCCTGATTTAAAGCAATAGATGGGCTTGAGTGAATTATTATTCGAACTTTAATTAAAAACTGCGCAAGTGGAGAGCTTGCTGCGGGGTTTTTGCTATTTATTGACTGTTTTTTTTTAAAAAAAAAGCTTATCCTAGCCACTAGGTTTAAAATCCAGCAGAAATTAGAGCTCTCCTTTGAATAGGAGAAACCCGAGGGAATCTGAGGGTCAGGCAGGTCAATAGCTTGCCAGTCTCTTGATAATTGAGCTCACTGCGTAACTCCTGACAGGCCAGAGGCTGGCGGTCAGGTAAGGCAGTGGGGCCTCAAAAGTCCTTGGCACAGAGTCAGGCTGATGCACGGCGGAATCATGAGAGGGCTGATCTGTCTGTTCCTCGAACGACGCTGTTCTGTGACTCTCGCGGAGAGAATCCAAAAACGTCAGCCTTCTCCTGGACCTACATACCCTGACATCCCCTATACCCCTCCCGACTATACCACATATTTCATTCACAGGGCAAATGAGTACGTGGGGGAAATTTGTAGTATTATGCAGACTTGGCTATGACCAAGCTGGTAGCTCGCTTGAAGCCGGCGAATTATGGTACAACTAAGTTCAAGACCTGAGTTCAGGCCATGCCGAGTGCACTCATGTGAACGCGAAAGTCATGGTAAAGCAAGTGATATGGAGGGCAAGATGAGGTCGTTCCCATCATAGCAAGACAAGTCCTCGTCCAGCCACAACCCCCTGGGCAGCGAAAGCACCGCTCAATCCCAGCGGTCGCCTTCCCGCTCCCTCTCAAGCCTCTCAAGCCTCGCCTCCTCACTCTCGCTCTTCCGTCTGCTCTTTGACGACCTCTTCCAGTCCTCGTCGTCCCTTCCCCTTTTCACGCCGCGCGCCCTCGAGCCACCGGCACCAACGAGTCTGGCCAGGCCTGCCATGCGTTGCGTCTCCTTAAGCAGCCTCTCCCGGTCTCTCGCATCCCTCTCCGCCTGGATGGGATCCACGACCGGCTTAGACATTGGAACCCGCGAGCTCGATGACGTGGAAGGCCTCTCCCGTTCGCGCTCACGTTGGCGAGTGCTGTGGCGATCTTTCTCTTCTCCGCCTCTGCGCTCGTAAGAACGGGAACTGTGGCCGCCATGGCTATCGCTGGCATGCTTCTGCGTACTAGAGCGACGACTCGCACCCTTGATTTCGATCCCAGTTCCCTTCGACACCGCAGAGGCAATGGACATGGCACGCGGACGGTCTGGGATGGTAGGAGTGGGCGCAGCGGAAGCGTTATCCAGTGGGCTAGGCAGGCCAGACGTCTCGGTTTTCTCTTTCTCTTCTGAGGCATGGCGATGGCGGTGACGGTGTTCTCTGTCTCGCTCTCGGTTCCTATCTCGATCGCGGCTGTAGCTGCGGTCACGACGGGAGCGGTGCGAGCGATGGCGGTGAGATGAGGACTTGTGGTCCCTGCTTCGATCCCGGCTTCGGTCACGCTCGCGATCTCTGTCTCTGTGGGTTCTGCTGCGGTGGCTACGGGGCTCGCCGGGTGAAGTGGACCTAGTCCTCTCTTCCGCATCATTACGCCCCTTTTCACCATCCCGCACTCCACGAGCTTCTTCATCCTCGGCCTGCTCTCTGCGTCTTCTTCTACGCTCTCGCCTTCTCTCGGATTCCTTACTATCTTCGGATAGTGACTCAGAACGATGGCGACGGTGTCTCCTGTGTCGATCACGGGACCTTGAGCGTGATCGAGAGGGTGATGGTGGTCTGGAATGAGCTCCACGCTTGCTTCTGTTTCCATCGGGGCTAGTGCTACGATGCCTGTCTGATGTCGATCCAGAGTGGGAGCCATTCATACGGGAACTTGTACGTCCTGGTATGGATATGCCGAGGTTACGCAATGAAGTGTTGGGTAGTCCTTCTCTCATGGCTTTGGGGCCAGTCGGCGCGTTGAGAGGCACATCAACAACCTTGGGAATGTGATTCGGTATGCTCGGGGGGCCCATGGGCGTGGGGGCGTCTGACCAGCCAGCGTCGTTCGTGGTGCCATTGACTGGTGTATGCGATGCTGTATCATTAGTATCGAACGTAGGGGCAGCAGCTCCATCGTCTGTCTGGTCGCCAGAAGGTTGAGCCACCATGTCGTGCTCATCAGAACCAGCCCCGTTCGCTGCTAGGTTGGATCCTCCCTCAACTGCTGCCGAACTCTCTTTCTGAGACTCAGTGACCTGATCTTCCGAGTCCTTCGATTGATCTGCAGGTGGAATAGTACGACCAAATTCATCGACATTCGAGGGCGTTACAGTCTGGTCAACAGCCCCAGTGCTCGGTGCCTTGGGTCCTCCTGCTTCATTTGGTCCAGCTGACATGTGATCATGCATCTGCTGCGAGAAACCAGTCTGTTGTCCGTACCCTGGACTCCCTCGATATGCGTTAAAGCCACCGCGGCCTCGACCTCTGCCGCGGCCACTGTAACCTTGTCCGTATCCGTAACCACCTGGCTGTTGGTAGTTATTAAACTGGTTTGCACGACCGTAATTACCTTGATTGTATCCCGAAGCAGCATAGCCAGAGTTATTTGCTCCAAAGTCACCGGGGCCCATGCCAGCTGCATTTGGATTGAAATTATCTTGGCCGATATTCCATGATTGTTGCCCGTTCCAGCCATCATTGAACCCAGAGCCCATATTGCCATTGAAATTTCCCATACCTGCTCCCATGTTTATGCCATTCACGCCCATGCCTTGTGCACCGTAACCACCGTTCATAAACATATTCGGCATACCCATAGACTCCATCCCCATGCCGGGCATTCCTGTAGCAAAGGTTAGTCGAAATTTTAAGTCAGGTAGGAAGTTGATAACGTACCCATCATGGGGAAAGCGCCGAATCCAGCGGGGCCCATTCCGTTTTGCATGGCCATCATATTCATCATTTGCATTTGATTGAAGTCGCCTGGAGCACCGAAGCCCATCGCCGGAAAACCGCCAGGTGGCATTGCACCCAAACCGTTTGAGAGGCCAGGTTGGTTCGAGACGCTCTGTCCACCATTGGCGGAAGCGTTGGAAGTGTCGGCATTCGCGGTCTCTGATGTGTCCTTGCCTTCGTCAGCAGCACCAGACTTTTCGTCGGCTGACTTTTCGACATCCTCTGTGGTCTGCTCTTGGCCTGGTGGAACCGCCTACTTCGCATGAGCATCATCCAATGACAAAAATCAGCCTCGTACGACTTACCTCTATTGAAGGCTGAGCAACATCTTTCTCGGATTCGAGAGGCGTATCGTTCACACTTGGAGCGTCCTCGGTCGTCTGCACATTTTCGGTTTCAGCTGGAGTCACTGCATCTTGCAGGCTATTCGACTCAGGCTTCGCTTCTGGCGCATCCACCTTTGGCGCTGGGGTCGGTTCTTGTGTTGCGGATGGCGCGGGTGATTCCGCGGGGGCTTCTTGGGGCGTATTTGCGGATTCTTTGGCTTGCTGGACATCTCGTTCTCTCAACTTGGTCTTGAGCCAGATGCTGATGGTCGTCCGTAGACTTTTGACGGGGTTGCAGTCTTCGGCTGCCACGGGTGAATGTTCACACACTGGGCACGACTGTGGCAGAGTAGTTTGGCCTGGGATAATGAGCATTGAACTGGCGCAGGAGCATCAGCGACACTTACAGGTTCCACAGATGACCTGAGAGCAGCAAGGCAGCTTGAAGGCGTTGATGGCGCATTTGCTGCAATTCGCGCAGCGGAATCGGATCGGAACGTCGTCGACGTTCAATCCACTGTCCACAAAGTCAGCTTCCATCAACAATGCGATGGACCAAGGGAACATACTCGACGAGTTCCAGCAGAGCTGGGCTGAGCGACGCGGCGGCCATGCTCTTGGTCGCAGGCTGATTGCCCGGAGGAGCTGGCTGAGGCTGCGCGTGTCTCTCAAAGCCAAATGATGGCTCGGGTCATGGCGCACTCGTAAAATCAGTGGGTTCGTAAAGATTCAACAGCGCCGTGGGACCTTCTGCTGTGGTGCTGGTTTGTTTCGTCGCGCGTGGACGACGAGAGAAGAAAATAGCGGTGCAGGCGCAAGCTCCAACTTTCGCCCGGCCACCGGAGAAACCCGCGGGCCGAGAAAATCCGAGAGACCAGATATTTCTATGACTTTTGGCGAAGAGAGAGATTTATAAGGACCGATTATTTCTTACCTTCTCCTCCCTGGATGTTCTGATTCTCTTGTAAGTAAATCGCCCAGGCAGCCGGTCGGTTGTAGGTACTTCACCTCTTCTACGAACGAACACATGGGTCCCAGATAGAATGAGAAGTCGCTACCACGGGATTTTGTACCAGCAAACTCGGTCAATGGAGACAGTCCACAGATCAACTTGTTTATACTTCGCATATCCAAGGTACTCTATCACCCTTTTCAACTCGACCTTTTTTGTTGCACTGGAGGCTCTAAAACGTCGCTTACCTAATCGATGCTGCTTTCTACATAGCCTACATTCTCGTGAGACCTGGAGGCTCACGCCACATCGCAGGCTGGGCCATCAGATCTCATTTCCTCTTTTCCGTGTTGAACCCTCTGGTGAATGCCCAAGTGCTTCTCATGGTCTCATCATGATACTGGGCCAGATCTCCTTCCTGGATTGTTTCGTCTTCTTACTTTTCCTTGCTCCCCAATTGATCCTTCAAGTTGGTCTTCTCCCATCAATCACATGTGTGCTAAAAGCATTGCCTTTCCTCCGTGAGTACTGCATCAACATCTTCTCCTTGCTTCAGCAACCCTACATCGTCTGGACAAACGAATTGATCGAGATAAACAGTTGGCAAGCTTCCCATCAAATTCATTTACGAACACACCCTTCTCCCACCGTCAAAAAGAAGCCCCTTTGTGCAACAGGCCAGTCTTTTTGAAGACTTCGTCATACGATGCGTGCGATATGCATTTGCAAACATCGAAGCTCGTATCGGCCGCGTTTTCTTCTCGAAGCAGGTAGCTTTGCCGTTTTTGAGGTTCCGCATGCTTAGGCATGGATACTTGCGATCGCCCGGATGGCACGAAGTCCGCCAAGTCAGAATCCACGCCCTGTGACGGTCAAAGTTGGTGCTAACGGCGCCCTGCAGGAGGAATTCAGCGGGGTTTGGCTCGTTGAAGATCAGTCAAAGAAACCCGACGTGGTCGTCTATTACTTGCATGGTACGCTCGTTTGGTTTGCCTACCTAATTCATGTACGGAGATACTGAGATAATTCACGCAGGTGGTGGTTTCTCAATGGGATCGACCTTCTTTTACTTGGAATTTCTGCTTGTCTGGTTGACTCTTTTGAAAGGGGCCGGGTTCTCGAATCCGGCCATCTTTGGTTTGGAGTACAGACTCGTACCGGACGCCTGCTACCCAAAGCAGCTGCGTGAAACGGTTGCAGGCTACAATCACCTGCTTTCTAAAGTGGACGATCCGTCAGCCATCTGTGTTGCCGGAGACTCGGCTGGAGCTACACTCGTCTTGAGCCTACTATTGCACCTGGGTCATGCTAGTGGGATGAATGAGAGAAAGAGGCCTGGAATGGCGGTCTTGATATCGCCGTGGGTGACGCTGGTTTCCCCGGAACACCGCGACACTCCCAGTGACTATCTGAACACCGACAGTCTGCACCTGTATGCACGTCAGTATGTGGGGACTAAAGTGCCGGTGGACGACACGATGGCATCACCTGGAAATTGCATAGATGCCGAATGGTGGAATCGGTCGAGTCCGTCCCAGGGTTTCTCCTTTTTCTTCGGCTCCGAGGAGGTATTCGCTCCAACTGTACGGGATTTAGTGGCTCTTCTTCGCAAATCCGGGATCGAAGTGGAGAGTAGAGAGGAGAAAGGTGGAATCCATGCCTGGCCTGTCGCAAGCATTTTCTTAAAAGCCGAAAAGAAAGATCGGCAGGATGGGCTTTTGAATGTTGTGCGGAGCATGCGTCGTCGTCTGGGCGGCAAATGCCCAGGTATCTGAGAAGTAACCCCCCGACGCCACCAAGTGCTTCTACATATACCAGTTTGCGTTTTATATCCCGGCCTGAGTTAATAGATTGAATTATTTCAACACCTGGGCTGCATTTCATTGACAACTGGAATTCACTAACTCAAGGTTACCCGCGTTGTTCGAAATCTGAGTGATCATATGCCTTGGGAGTCCGCTGCTTGGTCCCTCGGAGTACTCGTTTTGAGTTGTCTATGAAGGCTCTAGTTAACTTTTAAAAAGCCAGTCGGTTTGATCAACTCTACCTAATGATTTGAGTTATATTCCGGATTCCCTGGGTGATCATATCTCCAATCGCTTAGCCTTGATGGTGTTCGGGGATCGGGATTCCATGTCCGCAGACATCATAATAAGCTTGATCGACAGCCACATCAGCCCTAGGGCAGTTCTGGATCTGGATGTGGCGGCTCGGATGATCATGCATACACGTTACTCTGAGCATCAATGTACGGCCATGTGGCTCGCCAGAAGGGACCCGATCCTCCCTTGAAGCTGCAAAACATCGTCATAGCGGACGAGTTACGGCATTTGGGGAGACACGTCGCAGCAGGGGCTTAGACGATGATTGGGAAATCGGCATCGGCAACGATGTCGAGCGGTACGAGCAGAGTAGCTAAAGCAGTCAGCAGAGAACCGTTGGCCGTTGAGCGTTAAGTTTCGGAAGACACAGCGAACGAGCCCAAGCCACTCGTTCACAAGTCGCCTGCTCCCTGCGAGCAACCTACAACGCATGCGACTCTGCAAAAACAGGAGCCACTAGAGCACCTTCACCCGGCCATTCACAAACACCAGTGTGGACACACTCCATACGCCCCGAAGAGACAAAAACCACCCCAACGCCTCCTCAGATCTCCATGTCGTCTCACCATCTACGAAAATCCCTCAAACGACGCTCAACCCATCAATTGCGCTGCCCGGTCCTTATCCTACACTTCTCGACCTCCCTACAGCTCCGCCACGACCGAGCACATCCTCTCCACACCCAAAGAACATCGACCTCACCCAAATCCCCAAGATGTGCAAAAAGATCTTCTACGAATACGCCTGCCACCACGAGCACCCTTCCAAGAGCGTCATAACCTGCGAGCTCGCCGACCAATGGGCCCGCGCATACCCACTATGCATCCGCTACCGCGAAGTCGTGCGCGACATCGACGGCGAGTGCAGCTTTTGCTCTAGCAGACATGCACAATTGAGCCAGTCGAGGGGATATCAGGGTCGATCATCGTCGGACAATTCGAGCGAAGGCCGTCGCACCGAGAGCAACAAGAGCTCGAGATCGAGATCATCGAGGCGTAGGAGCTGGTTTGGCTTGGATTATTAGGGACGACATGCGATGATTTTACGACGGTGATGCAAAGAAGCGAGGTGTAGGATACTATGGTTATGTATCAATATTTGGCGCGGGAGCGGGAGGGAGCATGGCGTTCGGGGATGGTGTCTCGGGTGTCTTACCTTGGGGCTTGCGGGCGCGGACCGCTACGGTTGACATGGGACTCCGACACTTTCAACACTTCCGCCGCCTAGTGCCTGCAACGGACTGGTCCCAGGGCAGCATCTGAATTGCATGACTATCATGAAAGCATTGCATTGAGAGGCGCGTGGGAGACGATAAGGGATAAAGCGACTTCTCTCTCTGCCGCTTGGCCTGGGACGAACGGAACACAGAATGAGGCCATAGACAGTGAGCAGCAAACCCAATCTTTGCTTCTTATCAAATATCAGGCTTTGCAAGATACCTATTCTGTGCCCCAGTATTATGATACCACTTGAGTCAACTGCCCTTTCCAATTCACCCTCAATGTCTGACGAGCATAGCCTCGATCGATGTCGATTCTCTCAACCATGGAGGACAGGCGCATATCATCCAGAGTAAAGCTTCCGTCTCAAACAGCTGGTACTGAATTTATAAATTTCCTTGTCATCTTAATCTACAAATTGTTGCCTTCAAAAGATCAAAATTTCGGGGAGTTAATGTGCTCTGCCAGACCTAAATCCCAAGGTCCATTTGGAAGAACATCCATCATGTTGTTGCGGAGGGACTTGCCCCTTTTCATAGCGTTACTACATGTTTGCTTCACAGTCTCACGGATCTTGGAGCATATTCTGAATCCCGCAGCAATTGGGACCATATGCTAGCTAGTGATGTTCATTTGAAACTATCGAACGGCAAAAGCTAGCATTCGACCTTCTCAAAGTACGTACATGGAAAGCAAAGACCACTCCGAGATTCTGAATAATTTGCACCTCCAAAGAACTAAAGATGAGAAGCTCCCGCCCCAGCAAATCAAACCACCGCAAGTCAGAGCTGATGCCGTAGGCACATAGAACCTTTGTCCTAGTCTTGCTGCGCCAGAGCTCCAATTGCGCATTGCCGTAGCCCAGGGGTACGTTCAAGCTGCGCAAGAAAGTATCTCCCTCGAGACCAACAAAGGGGGCATGCGAGACGGGAAATGTTTGGTTGTCTCACCATCCACTATTTTCGCCCCATGTACCTCCTCCACCGTCTCCGCCGCCACTGGGATCAGACTGGTTTTGGTCGTTTGCGTTGTCATCACCGCCGACCCAGCCTCCGGCGTCCTGATTGCTGGTATTGCCGCCGCCGTCGTTGTTGTCCCAGCTTCCAGGCATGGGATTGCTGGTATTGCCGCCGTTGTTGTCCCAGCCGCCGGAATTGGGATTATTGGTATTGCCGCCGTTGTTGTTATCGCCCCAGCCCCCACTGTTGTTATTACTCTTTGGAGGGCTGCCGTTGCCGCCACTATGGTTGCCGCTGTTGCTGCCGCCCCCCCAGCCTCCGGAATTGGGATTGTTGGAATTGCCAGCGTTGTTGTTGTTGTTGTTGTTCCCCCAGCCTCCGGAATTGGGATTGCTGGTATTGCCGCCGCTGTTGCCGCCGTTATTACCGCTGTTGTTGCCGCTGCCCCAGCCTCCATTGTTGGAATTGCTTTGTGGAGGGCTGCCGCGATTGTTGCCGCCGCTGTTGCTGCCGCCCCAGCCTCCAGAGTTAGGATTGTTGGTATTGCCGCCACCGTTGTTGTTGCCGCTGTTGTTGTTGCCCCAGCCTCCATTGTTCGGATTGTTCTGTGGAGGGCTGTTGTTGCCGCCGCCCCAGCATCCATCGTTCGAATTGTTCTGTGGAGGGCTGCCGTTGCCGCTGCCGTTGCCGCCGTTGTTGTTGTTGTTGCCCCAGCCTCCATTGTTTGAATTGCTCTGCGACGGAGGGCTGTTGCCGCTGTTACGGCTGGCATTGTTGTTGGCGTTGTTGTTTCCACCTGAAGAATCCTGAGCAGCATTTGCATTACCCCAGTCCGAGGGCTGCTCGCCACTAGGCCCAGAATTACCCCAATCAGTCCTCACGGTCTCGCTGCTGTTTGTCCGATTGTGCTGGCCATTGTTGCCACCCGCATTGGAGTTGCTCTCGTTGCCCGGATTGCCTTGGTTGGAGGTATTGTTCTCTCCGCCAGTATCGCCCCAGCTGGTGTTATTGGCATTGGTGTTACCATCCGTGTTGCCCCAACCCACGTTACCATTCGAGGCCGAGTTGTTGTTCTCAGAGGTTCTCGGTGGCGAAGAATTTTGGTTGTTTTCCCAGCCACCAGGCTGACTGGCCGGTGATGCAGGATTCTGGTTCTGAGCTGGGGCGGGCGGGTTGCTGTTGTTATTTGGACCCCAGTTGGTGTTTCCAGAGTTGCTCGGTGGTGCAGCGTTTTGGTTGTTTCCCCAGTCACCAGACTGACTGGCCGGTGATGCAGGATTCTGGTTCTGAGCTCGGACAGGCGGGTTGCTGTTCGGATATTGCTGATTCTGTTGAGGTGTATTGGAGTTCTGCAGCTGCTGCCTTTGCAAACCATTGCTCACAGCTTGGGATGGAGCAGGCAAAGTACCGTCATAATTTGGCAGACGCTCGAGAACGTACCCATCGTTGGGGGGGTTGCGTGCTTCATATATGGCGCGTGCGGCGCGTGGAAAGTCCAGAGGAAGTGCTGTGGCGAAAGGATTGCCCCAGACATTGCCATGATAGACGCGCAATAGGCCATTGCGCTGGTCATAGAAAGCGTTGGGTCTTGGATCTTGGTTAGTCTCAATGACGTCTTCCTTGACTACGACCACAGATTTCGACTTCCACATAGGACGAGGCAGACGATCCATGCTGTGCCGAGTGAAGTTTGAGTATGCTTGAGCGCTGGAGTTTGCTGCGTGATTTGGCGTACGAGAAGGCTCAGCTACGTGGTTGGTGTATCTGGGAGAAGTATGCTGGTGGCAGAAAGAAGCGGGAGGGGGATTGGGGGTATTTATGCTATACTGGAGGACACACTTCAGTGCCTTGTTGTCACATGGGAATAGTGGTGTGAACTTACATTGCCGCTGTTGTTGTGGTCGTTGTTTTGCTGCGGCCAACCTTGCCTTTCACCGCTTTGTCGTGTTCTCAAAGATGTACGTGGGTCATATTGGCGCTCTTCATCATCTTCACAAACAACTCTTTGTCGACGTTGTCTCTCATGCTCCTTGCAACCGCTACAATTACAATCGTCGCGACGCCATCTTATACACTTTCTGTCAGGTTCGCAATGTCTTCTGTCATTATCTGAATACGATTTTGTCTTCTTCAAAGCAGACTTCAATGGCTGGAAGCGCACTTGCTTTCTTGGTTTGTATGGGGGTGGGGGACTGTCATCACTATCACTGCTTGACTCGGATGAGGACGATGAGGAGGATGACGAGGACGATTCACTCGATGCCGAGGTGTACGCAATAGCCACGGCATTGGCATTACGGGGAATGTTGAATCGGCGTCTACCGTCACGAATCCGGGTCGGCCCATGCCAAGTTTGGGTTGCGGCTGGTTTCATTGTTGGTTTCGGTGGACTGGCATCCTCCGAATCGTCTTTCTCGGCCTTCGAATCGTCCGTCTTAACCTTTGGGCTGCCCTTCTTTTTCTTGGAGTTGCCCCCCTTTTTACCCTTTGAGTCGTCTTTCTCGTCCTTTGAATCGACGTTCTCGTCCTTTGAATCGACTTTCTCGTCCTTCGAATCGACCACCACGACCTCTGGGTCGGCTTTCTCGACCTTGAAGTCGGCTTTATCAGCCTTCGAGTCCTCTTTCTCAACCTCGGCTAGAGCTTCTTGCTTCTTCTTCTCGGCGTGGTCCTGACGAGCCTCTTCGATAGCATAAGCCTTTATGATCTCATGCAAGTAGTGTCCCTCGGCCGGGTAATTCGTTGCGGAGGGGTTCCTCCTAGGGGGATTGGCCCTTTGTACCCCCTCCAGGTAGTCTTCTACTAGGCGCCGTCGCGGCTGTGGCAGCGGTTGAGACGGCGGCTGAGGCTTGGGCTTGGGCTTGGGCTGAGGCTTCGGCTGAGGCTTCTTCCATACGAGCTTGGTTCCAGTGATATACTCGAGTGCCGCAAACTCCTTCATTGGCTAGCATTTCAGGTTAGCAAGCAGACCACATTCGCTTGGGCAATTGAGAAGAGCATGGAAAACCCGGAGACATACGACTAGCTTTACACAAGCATATCACTTCAAGGCTAAGAATTTTCAAGAGTCCACTGGACGGCTCTCACGCGAATGACATGGGTCCACGCAGAGTGATTGTTGGGTAATTGATGATGATATCCGCACAAGGTCAGGTATGATGGGGTAAAGTGTCGATAATGGCTTCAGTTCAAGGTCGCAGGCTCTGGGGAAGGCTTCGACGAGCAGCTGCTAGAAGACATGCGGTTGCTGAACGATATGGCTCACGGTGGTATTCGGATGTAGAGTTGGCGGGGAAGTGATGGGACGGCGTTTCACAGTAGAATGACGGGAGACTGGTGTAGTGAGAGAGAATTGGGAACGGAGAAGTTTTTGAAGAGATTCAAGAAACAGCAGTGAACGGGGGGTGCATTTTCTCCAGAGAGTTCGGGTGACTGTGGGTGCGGTGAAATGTGGAGGAATGGAAAAGGGAAGAAAAGGAAGGAAGGCACGACCGAGAAGAGCGGCAACTCACGTGCAGCACTAAATGCTCAGGGACATTGGCCCCCATACGAGCTGCCACCTCCCCATTCTCAGCATCATTCTTTTGACAACATCTGTTACCGTCCCATTGCTTGAAGCATATCCATCTCTTGCTCACTATCATCTGCTAGACCCTGCACCACACAATTCTCCACTGAGCTGCCACTTCTCCACTTAGCTGCCCTTTTTAACCATGGGCCCAAGGGTACAGAGGGTAAAGCCTCGACGCAAGCCGCCATTGCCAACATCGGTGCCCATGGACCAGTCTAGCAAGTCCCAGGCCGGCTCCCAGTGCCGCGTATGTGGCCTTATAAGCTGTCGCTGTCCAAAATCGGTGGAGAGTTTTTATCCTCAAAGCAATACGCCAACTTCGTTGCCCAGCGGCTATTCTCAAAGTAATCCACCAACATCAGTGCCCAGTGGCTATTCTCAAAGCAATCCGCCAACCGCATATAGCCAGGCCTCGAGCAATACCAGCAGTCCCTCCTACGGCAGGGGCAGTGTCAAATTCCAACATCGCCAGCCTAACGTACGCCATTCTCCTTACACCAGAAGCCGTCCCGGCAGCAGTACAGACGAATCGACTGGATCCGGCCCATGGCGACATTCGAGCAATCAGAGTCCTCTTGACCTTCCAGGAACGCGCGGTTCAAACCTTCCAAGGCAGTTGGATTTGATGCAGGATGGAGCATATAGTGCAAGCCACTTCGATAGTCCTGTGCGGCCTTCACCCGACACAGATCCACGTATGCTGGAAAGGTCTGAGCGACCACTCGGCGGCGGAAACCAGCCCACCCAGGAAACCCATGCTATAGATCAACAGCCACAGGGCACTCCTCATGGAGCAAATAGTGCAAGCCACCTCGATAGTCCTGTGCGACCTTCGTCCACCATAGATCCACGTATGCTGGAAAGGTCTGACCGACCACTCGGCGGGGGAAACAAGCCCGTCCAAGAGATCAATGATGTGAATCAACAGCCACAGAGCACACATTACTCACCAACTGTTTCGACAAGTTCACCGGCCGGACAAGCGGGCCTGCTTTCGCAGTCAAACACACAAGAAGCGGCGCCTCAATCGCTGCCACCCCTCCCACCCGTGGGTAAGGTGCTGGATACCGTCCTTGTGATTCCTCGGAATGATGAGCCGTTCTTCCATTTCTTTTACACACAATTTCCGAGAGTGTGTGAGTCCTTGACGAAAGAGATGAAATGGGATGAGATTCCAGGCGAACAGCAGACGAAGATGCAAGTTACCGCTATGGGCATCGTGCTGCAGACTTGGGTGGCATATAGACCTGCATGTAGACCCCAACCGCTCTATGAACCCTCATACTGGTGGGGACAGATGCAGAAGATCTGCGATTCGGAATTGGCGATGGATGCTGTGGTGATCTCTCAGCTGAAGGAACGCACGGTGCAGTTGCGGAATCATTGGTTGTGGTGGTACCATAACCAGTATGGTAATAACCACTATGGTAACAAGAAAAAGTTCATCCCTGCCATGAGAAACTTCGAGGTACGATGTCGGCAGACGGCAGCCGCAGACATATTACACCATTACAAGCAGCACCGGATCAAGCATGGAGTTCCGATGGTAGAGCCGCCGCTCAATGGATTGCCGCACACTGACTTGAGCACTGGACATGATCCAGTAGGAACGTATTCCCCGGACCGACTTAGAAATATTTGGGGTCTGGCAGGAACAGAAATGGCGGCAATGGAGGCGCAATTTGGCATTCCGAAATCGCCGAAGAATCCGACGTTTCCAGATACCACGAAGCAGCGCGGTTGTCAGGTCTCTGACCCAGGAGCGCTGCAAACGCTCGAAGGACTGTGGGAACTTACTCTAATCGTGCACCTCCCTCAGACTGAGCCGCTACCTCCGACTGAGCCAATTCCTCAGACTGAGCCGCTTCCTCCGAGTGAGCCGCTTCCTCAGACTGAGCCAATTCCTCAGACTGAGCCGCTTCCTCCGAGTGAGCCGCTTCCTCCGAGTGAGCCGCTTCCTCCAAGTGAGCCGCTTCCTCAGACTGAGCCAATTCCCCAGACTGAGCCGCTTCCTCCAAGTGAGCCGCTTCCTCAGAATGAGCCAATTCCTCAGACTGAGCCGCTTCATCCAAGTGAGCCGCTTCCTCCAAGTGAGCCGCTTCCTCAGACTGAGCCAATTCCTCAGACTGAGCCGCTTCCTCCGAGTGAGCCGCTTCATCCAAGTGAGCCGCTTCCTCCAAGTGAGCCGCTTCCTCAGACTGAGCCAATTCCTCAGACTGAGCCGCTTCCTCCGAGTGAGCCGCTTCCTCCGAGTGAGCCGCTTCCTCCAAGTGAGCCGCTTCATCCAGTTGAGCCAATTCCTCCGAGGGTGCAACTGCCTCCAGGCGAGGAGCCTCCGCCAACAACTTTCTCGGAAATGCTGGAATGGGAGCCGCCTGAAGATTTCGATTGGGAAGGGTGGGGTAAAGCATGTAACGAAATGCAAATGAATGTACATTAACAATGGTCGTCGACAGCAGAGACCTCAGAAGTGACTAGAGCAATTTGGCTATGACGATGAAAAGCCACAGCGCGAGCAGTAATAAAAAGAAAGCGTTTTTTCTGCGCGACCTGACTAACAATGCCACTGATTTCTTTCATCACTTGATTAGAAGTGTTCACAATGATTAAGAATATCACAGTGATTGAGTGTATCATCAGTTGTCTAGAATAAATCCAATGACTTGCAAATAAACATGTTATTCAGCTGTTACAGTGGGTGGAAAAAAGTCTGAATACGGCCTACAGTCTCAGCTGGATTGCGAATATTCTAAATAACCAGGAATATTCCCAGTAATTAGGAATATTCCCAATGCTTTGGAATATTCCAAGTTGTTAGGGATATTCCTGATTATTTGGGATATTTACAATTATTTGGAGACTATGGACTGTATTCAGACTTTTTTCCTCCCACTGTACTACTGCCATGTGCTGATCTCAGGAGGTTGTGGGCGGGGGACGGGGCGTTCAGACTTCTTTCGTCCCCACTGTACAATATCGAGGAGATCAAGAGTTTCGGTGAGTATGGAGCTGGGAAGAAACCAAGAGACATCGAGGTCCATCCCAAGCGAACTTTGGAAAAAGGTTGCCTTATAAGCCTCAATCTGCAACCGATTATCGTATGTAGATAAGTGAGCAGCAATGGCTCAGTTGGCAGCAAACTGCTAGCATATTGGTGTGTGCAATGTATCGTGCACTCGACTGTAGGGACTCAGGTTGGTCTCGCCTCTTGATAATCCTAGGAAAGGGCATCCTCTCGTGTACACACGAGTCCTGATTTTTTATTTTTTTTCTGTTTGATTTTTTTTTGTCTGACTTCTGCCAACTTTGAGATGCCTGGGAATGTGTTTTTTATGTCTATAGGATTTTATTTGAGGGTGGGGATTACCACTTGTGATATTCCAACTCGACACCTCTCAAGGGGCGGAACAATGGAAAAGCTGTCGGTTCGGGTGCACTGTGTCTTTCCTTCGTATCGACTCAAAGCTACAGTGGGACGACAAAAGTCTGAACCCCCTTCCTGTCTCAAACGTGTGGCAGTAATTAGCTATGTATTAAATCTTTATAATATTTAAGAATATTCCCAATTACTAGGGATATTTCCAATTACTTGAAATATTCCCAATCACTGGGGATATTTCCAATTACTAAAAATATTCCCAATTATTGGAAATATTTCCAATAATTAGGGATATTTCCAATTACTGGGATTATTTCCAATTACTGCAAATATTCTTAAATATTAAAGGGGGATTCAGACTTTTGTCGCATGACTGTAACCCTTCCGCATCGACTGCAGTTCCATTCAACAATTTACTGGTAGTGATCCTAACTTGAACTTCAAGCTGGTACGGCAGATGATAATGGTTTAAGGGACAGGTAGGCTTGCATTAAAGAGGGGTGGAGTGGAAATGCAAATCTACCATCTGTCTCGTGCTGATTATGGCCTTGCACTTGCACAAGCACTGACTTGGCCGAAAGTCATCGCTGGAGGATTATTAACTCACGTCAATCTCTCAGGCCTAGCACAAAGTGGCAAGATGACATAAAAGAAGGTTCTGATTGGTACTACCGATCTCACAACTTAGCCTTCTCCCTCAACTGACTCCTCTGCCACTCTCTGTTAATCATCCACACTCTCACAGCCTCCCAGATGCCCACCACAGCCGCCAGCGGCGGAGCACACCACATCAACAACGCCCACCACCTCGGACTCCCCCTCCTAATCGTCTCCATAACCCTCTCCAGCTCCCGTCTCAACTCCTCCTTCCCCCCATCATTCCACACCACCACCCCCCTCTTCCCCCTAGCCTCCGCCCTCCTCGCCTTCACCCTCACATCCCCCTGGCTCCTCACCCTATTCTCCGCATCCTCCTCGCTCAAATGCGGATCCCTCTCTCTCAACCTCGCAATCTGCACTTTCGGATCGCTAACAGCCACTACCATGACCATGCCGCAGATAGCATCAATGCCACTCTCAAACAGCAGCGGCACATCCAGCACCACTGCCCAATGGCCCGCTACATATGCTTTCGCTAGCCCTTTGTACAGTTCTTTGCGGACTGCTGGATGCACGATTTTGTTCAGCACTGCTCTGTCTCGTTTTCTTTCCTCGCTGTCGCCGAATACGCGACGGCCGAGTGCTGGACGGTTGAGTGGGCGGCCTAGGGGGCTGTCGCTGCTGGAAGGAGGGAGTAGGAGGTCAAGCGTGGTAGGGGAGAAGTGGGAAACGATTGCGCGGTAGCCGGGCGTGCCGGGCTCGACGACACGACGTGCGAGCACATCGGCGTCGATTATGGGGAGTGAGTAGGGAGGTGAGGAGAGGATGCTGGAGACGGTTGATTTGCCTGTGGCGATAGAGCCGGTGAGGCCGATTATGAGCATTTTGAGCGGATGGGAGAGGGTTCAGGACGGGGATGAAGGGCAATTGATGCGTTTATGAAACGATTCTGGGAGGTTAGGAAGGGCTCAGTTGTTGAGAGAGTTGTTGGGTCTGGATTCTATGTTGATTGACGTCGTCTCTCGTCAAATGTTCAATGCGCGGACGTTGTGAATGTGGGGTGTGAAGCTCAGATCGCTATATGGTCTGTCCGCGCGAAACAGAGCTGGACGTCCTGATTGCCTGTGCATACATATCTCTCTTCAATGTTGATTATTTGAACGTAGCCTGGTCACTTGGAACTCTCTCAATCACTTGAATTCGGAAGTGTGTCGAGAGTTGTTCTTGGTTCGCGAGTACATGTAAATGTATCTGTCGGCTTTTCACGGTTGCCAAAGCTACTATGCAGGGACTAGAAGTATGTGTTGATCATTTGATTTCTGGATTTTTATTCCTCCTCGTTCTGGTGAATCTAGCCAGGGGCCAGGGGCTGTGTCCTTGAACCCCAAATTGAAGCGAGTGCAAATTGTTCCACCTTGTCTGCCGTCTTCATCCATGATCCGAGACCCCGACGCCAGCCAACAGAAATCAAGAAGGGAAGACGGAAACCGGAAGAGAGAAGGCGAGAAGACCTTGATTTGGCTTGACTGTTGACAACGTAGCTGAAGCCAGAGCTTAGTAGCAGCTCCAGGCCAAGAACGGTGCTGGGTCCTCCCTGTTTTCTCTCAGATCCGTGTGACAAAGAGTCAACGCTAACACCAACGCCAGTGAAGGACGAAAGGTTCCGGACGACGAATTCGTATCGGACCTACATCCGGGCAATTAGCTTCATGATAAAGGGTCCAAACAAGAGCATAAATACTCACTTGCATGGCATCAGACCGGTGCCGAGCTCAAAGAGCCAACGCCAATGCCAATGAAGGACGAAAGATTCCAGACGACAAATTCGTGTCAAACCTACATCAAGACGATTAGCTTCATGAGAATGGGCCCAAACCGGGGCATAAATACTCACTTGCTTGGTTTCAGACCAGTGCCTAGCTCATAGGAAGACGGACGGCGTAGAAACGTCCATCTGTCGTGATGTACCATCTCACGTCGCCAAGGGCGGTGTCAATGGTGAGTCGGTTGTACTGAGTCCAAGATCCATCCAGTTCGCGAACCCAGTAGTAGCGGTTCGGGTTGTCGTCAGCTGGTTTGAAGTCATCAGGCTCGTGGTTGGTGAAGTCGATGTCGCCGGTCGGGGGACCCTGGGCATTGCCAGCACCTGGAATGGGTTCGACCATCCACTGACCATTGCTGACAGCAGGGGCCGCAGCTGGAATGGATTCGACCACCCACTGACCATTGCTGGCAGCAGGGGCCGCAGCTGGAATTGGCTCGAGAACCCACTGACCGTTGGCAGCGGGGGCTGCACCTGGAATCGGCTCAAGAACCCACTGGCCGTTGCTGGCAGCAGGAGCTGGAGATGGAATTGGCTCGAGCACCCACTGACCGGAATTGCCAGCAGGAGCGCTCATCGGAGGTTGAGCTGCTGGCTGATTCGTGACGACCGTGGCACCAGCTGGGACCTATTGCAAGACGGATTAGCGCAGTTCGATTAGCGATCCTTGGTATTGGTAGCGATGCGTGAACTTGCAGCATAGTAGAAAGGAAACGGATTGACAGTCACTGGGGCGGCGACCTTCTGGAAAACCCATCTGCCCTTGGGCGTGGGAGTAGGCGCAGGCACTGGTTCCAGGACCCATTGACCTTGAGGAGCTCGAGCTGGCTCAGGTTCTAGGACCCATTGACCTTGAGGAGCAGGCGCTGGCTCAGGTTCTAGGACCCATTGACCTTGAGGAGCAGGCGCTGGCTGAGGTTCGATGACCCAGTGGCCTTGCGGGGCTGGCGCTGGCTGAGGTTCGATGACCCAGTGGCCTTGCGGGGCTGGCGCCTCTGGCTCCACGACCCAATGGCCCTGAGGCGTTTGAGCGGGAGCAGCGTTTGTAAAGTGGTGGACGAAGGGACCATTGCTGGTATCGGGAACTTGAGGCTGGAAATTCATGGCTGCAGTGGATGTCGGAGAAGGAGTGGCGCGGTAGGAGTGGAGGTTTTGGAGGAGGTTGTGGAGGTTGCGAGAGCGGCAGTGTTGCGAGATGGGTGGAAGTGCTGCCTCCTCCGAGGGCAGGTGCAGCGACGAGAGGACTTCGTCTAAGCGCGGGGGCACACGTCGAACTGGATCGCGCACCAAAGTTCGGGAAAAAGGTGAAGAAGAAAATGGGAGCTTACGGTAACGAATCGCGAGCCATTCCAGACTGTGGTCACCTGCTGCGACCTGCGCCTCCTGCTTCTGTTCGTGTCCTCCTCGACGTAGACGTCGTCGACTCCCCAGCAGGCAAGACACATAGCGATTGTGCTGATCAGCCGTTTGTGGTGAAGAATAGATTGTGCTTCGGTCTCTGTTCGAGTGCGAGTATCCTCCTTGTCGCTGCGCCTTTTCGGTCCTCCTTTGGCGAGTGGCGAGATCTTGGAGAAAATCCGCTTGATCGTGCCTGCCATATTGAGCGCGAGAAGCGTCGCTGCGTGCTGCGCCCTCCAAACTCTCGTTGACTACATTTACGTAAATGAAGTCCCGATCGCGCCCTTGATGGCTCCAAAAAGTGAGGGTCAAGCAACTGGACTATCCTCTGCTTTCAATACTTTTTGCCATCTTCATCTACCCATCTCAATCGTAGCTCTTCGTTCAATGCTTTCTCTTCCAGGGGAGCCACTTGATCTTCCGCTATCTTCATCCTTTGGCCTTCAGAGAGACGAAGCAAAGATGAGTATTTTCAGAAGGTCAGGATACTATCTGCACATAGCCGTAGGTCTCATAGAGAACGACAGAAACGGGCGACGGTAAGAAATGGATTATGGAAGAAAGTCAAAACGAAGCCCAGATTTTGGAATTTGGACAGCCCGTATAAACTATAGGAGATGAAACCACAGAACTGAAACTCTATCAAACTCACATAACTTTAGGGAACCCCTTAAAACCCCCGAAATTATATATCAAATCGCACGTCGTTGTCATTGCCTTTCTGAGTCTTCATCGATTGGTCTGACTAGTACTTAGCTGTCAACATAGCCGACATCGATTTCCAACACATAACAAAAAGTGAAAGTTCGTGGGGGTCATTCATCAGGCTCTTAGCGACTGGGGGGACTTGGTACAGTATCAACAAGAACTCCCAGATTGACTGGAACCTTCACAGTTTGGGAAGCATACTCAAGGCCACTATTCGCATCTTTGCTCAACTTGAGCCCTGCTCCTCGACGCGAGCTGCCAATGTTTCGAGGATTAAATTGAGCAAAGTACAAAGTGGGGGTGTTTGTGAATCATGTAACTATGTTTTTTGCTGAAACAAATGACGTCCAGGCAGGATTCACGGGCGAACCAGATTAGCAGGCGCCCGGCGCCAGGTACCGTAATAATTCGTGCCTTATAGCGACCCCGGCCGGCTACATGTATATGTATTTATAAGTACACGCTACTTTTAGCAAGCCACAGCTTCAAATTTTTTGACAATATGATTTTATACTCCAAATACCAAAAGAAATCGATTTATTAAAAAACACCCGGTAATTAACACCATTTTGAAAATTTTAAAGCGTTTTCAGGCTTTTTTTTAAAAATATTTTTACCTATTAAAAATATTTCTAGTTGTTAAATCTATTATGACAAGGCATAGCGTTCTTGGCAGTGTGGATAATTACCGAGGGGGTCTTAATGGGAGCGGGGAGGCTAGCGCGAGCTCATTCGATGTAACCGCGGTCCTACTGTAGAAACGGGATGCTAAACCGTAAACCCAGGCCATTAATGCTGGGGGACGACGACGACCTCACCACTCCGTCTCCAAGTTTCGAAAGTCGAAGTGAAGGGGACCCGTGATACACCATCGCTCCAGCCCAGCCACGACATCATAGCCTCGTGACTTGACCCACTACTCTCCTGGGACTGTCCGCCGGCCTGTGCTCCCTACCACGAGCGCCGCCTCACAACAACACTGCTTCGCTCAGCTGATCCGGTGCCAAATTTGATTTGGAGCAGCGAGTGTGAGTACATACGCCAATTCTGGCCGAATCCCACGGCGCAAGGCTTTACTAACCTGACCGACACAGCGCCTGGTTGACAACGCCGCAAACACTGAGCCGCACCTCCCCTGGACCCACGTTTGCGCAAGGCGACCTGCTATGCTTTGCTCGACCAAGCTTTGCTGATATTGACAACAACCCCGAAGCAGGCTCGAGTCTGCCGCTGCGAATCGTCCCTCAGCCGAGGCCGCAGCTTCGAAGCTGCCTCCACAGCGTTCGCAATCGTCGCGAGCGGATCTGTTCCTCGCGCCCTACTCTTCGAATTGACCGTCAGACACAATGAAGGGCTTCAGACAGAGGGTTGTAAGGATTTCTTTTCACCATCAGGCCGACTCATATTTGTCGAAATCAAGTTCACTACTAACATGTATAGCATGAGCAGTTATCGAGGGCAAAGGATCCCAGCAAGTCGTCCAAGTCCAAGAACAAAGACTCGAAAGATGGCACATCCTCCCCTTCGCAGGCTGGGTCGTCACGCGAAGCCGCTCAGTCGCCTGTAACAACGCCATCATCCTCAAGCACGGCCCTCGTGGATCGCAACAAGCCTCTATCATCTGGTGATGGAGGAAATGCCAACGGCAATGCGGCCTTACAGCCACAGTCAGGCTCAATTAGCGCTTTGAATCCAGGTCAGAATGGTACGGCAGGACAGGATCGCTTTCCACCGCCAGGAAACGCAACAGCTCCAGGCACACCAAACCGTCATGGACCGGTTCCTCCAAGTGTTGTTATCAGTCCCAGTGCTCCAGTACGTCTCCTCAAGCATCCAGCAATACTCATGTCTCCTCAACTAACGCTTTGGCAGCATATTCCTCCTCCTGGTGCCGCTGAGACGATGCCGCATGATCTTGCGCCTCCCAAGGCCGGTCAGAAGTCTCTTATGTTCGATCGATTGCAAACAACTCCAAAGGACGTCCCTGAAGGCATTCGAACGCCAAAAAGGCAGCATTCGTCTCGTTTTGATATCTCTCCTCAACGAGAGCTCGAGAAATTGCCCGGATTCCACGAAGTGCCTCCCAATCGCCGCCAAGATCTCTTCATGCAGAAAATCGATCAATGCAACATCATCTTCGACTTCAATGATGCGACTGGTGATATGAAGTCCAAAGAGATCAAGCGACTGGCGCTTCACGAACTGCTAGACTATGTCGCAAACAACCGCCAAGTGATCACCGAACCTATGTACCCACGCGTGGTGGACATGTTCGCAAAGAATCTCTTCCGACCTATTCCACCTCCGATGAACCCTCAGGGAGAAGCCTACGATCCCGAGGAAGACGAGCCTGTTCTAGAAATCGCTTGGCCGCATATCCAGGTGGTCTACGAGTTCTTCTTGCGCTTCATCGAGAGTCAGGATTTCAACACGAATATTGCCAAGGCCTACATCGATCACAGTTTCGTCCTGCAGCTTCTCGAGCTTTTCGATTCCGAGGATCCAAGAGAACGAGATTTCCTGAAGACGACACTTCACCGAATCTACGGAAAGTTCTTGAATCTGCGATCGTACATCCGACGATCCATGAACAACGTATTCTTCCAATTCATCTATGAAACTGAACGTTTCAATGGAATTGCAGAGCTCTTGGAAATTCTTGGATCTATCATTAACGGCTTCGCCCTACCTTTAAAGGAGGAGCACAAGCTTTTCTTAACTCGGGTCCTAATACCTCTGCACAAGGTCAAGAGCTTGAGCATGTACCACCCGCAGTTGGCATATTGTATTGTGCAGTTCCTTGAGAAAGATGCGGCTTTGACAGAAGAGGTAAGCCTTTGATTCCCGCAATCAATGGAAGACCAAGCTGATCCTCGTCTACTATAGGTGGTTCTCGGTCTTTTGCGCTATTGGCCCAAAACCAACAGTACCAAGGAAGTGATGTTCTTGAACGAGGTCGAGGACATATTCGAAGTCATGGACCCAGCAGAGTTCGCAAAAGTCCAAGAACCATTGTTCCACCAATTAGCCAAGTCAGTTGCCAGCCCTCACTTTCAAGTCGCAGAGCGGGCACTGTACTTCTGGAACAACGAATACTTCTGCAACCTGGTCAGTGATAATGTCGAAATTATCCTACCAATCATGTTTGCACCGCTGTATGAGAATTCCAAGGGCCACTGGAACCGGTAAGTGAAAGAATGGTAATGAGATAGCGTCGTGTGCTAACTATGGCCCCAGGACTATCCATGGAATGGTGTACAATGCGATGAAGCTCTTTATGGAGATCAATCCACAGCTCTTCGATGACTGCTCGCACGAATACACTGAACACCAGAACTCGGCGGATGCTCGCGAGCAGGCCCGGGAGAACAGGTGGAAGGCTCTCGCCGAGCAAGCCAAACGCTCCAAGACAAATGGCGTCCAGGGTCGAGGGTCCGCGGCATCCACCAAATCCACACGCGTAAATATGCCATACCGCATCGATGAGGTCGAACGTACGAGTGAGGACAACCAAAAGAGGCTTGACTCGCTGCATCTTCAAGATGGAGAACCAAGAGAGCAGCGGAGTAGAGCCAGTGCACGCGATCGACAGAACTCGGTAGGCTCCTCCAGAAGCCAGCGCTAACCCTTTAGCGCGCTGGCGTTTACTATTGCATCGCGATCGTTGTTTGAGCATGCGGGTCTGGATTGTTTTGTCTTGATAGATTTCTCGCACCACTTGGAGCTCTGCCGTCGTTACAACATTCTGCCCGATCCCTTCGTTCTTCACTTGCCCATTTATTGACACTTCTACCTAAAGGTCGAGGAAGATGGCCCCAAACACTCGGAAGAGCACGTCCGCAGTGATACCGACAAGTCTGAACAGGCTGTCATCGGGAAGGAACGGTCCTCGCCTTCTTTGAATGCGCTGGAGTCTGAATCGACAATAATGGATCCTTCACGAGATTAAAGCAGTATTGGATGGATGGTCGGTGGATTTCTTGCAACAAAGAAAGGGGGCCGGGGGCGAAGCGTCGCGAATGTCATAACATGAATGGCACACGCAGCAGACAGTCGCTTCTTTCGTGTGAATGACTTGATGACCGATTCTTTCTCGGTGTGGCCCCGGGTTAGTGGACATTGCCGGGCTGATTATTCTATTCTGTTTTGATGGTCTCATTATCTAGAAGCGTGGCAGCGTTCGTCAACAATGGCCGTACGTAAGAAATGGCAAAAGACGAAGCTGGCGTTCATATGTTGTAGGAATAAGGACGAATAGCCTGACCGCAGGTTTTCCTGCTTTTGAGCGTGCGTACTATGCGTGGTGGAGCGATGTAGCTAGTTGAATGGAGAGTCCATCTTTCACGAGAGCCCATCTACTTGACGGTTCGAGACAAGATTTATCGTCTGTCTCTGTTAAACTCTGTATCATTATCAACGACGGGAAGCGTTGAGGATTTGGTTTTTTCTCCTCTCACAATGAACGCCTTTCCCTTGTCCTGAACCATATCTACCGCCGTTGCTGTAAAACGCCTCAACACCAGACCGGTCCCCACAGCCGCGGCCGACCCGAAACTCCAAGGTGTATATAAACATCTCAAGCATCACCCCCGGTCACAGCACCAGCACAAGCACGAGAAGCAAAATGAGCACAAAGATCAGAACTCCAATGCAACAGCCCGACCAACGGTCCTCATTCCGTCGCATCACCTCCCCCATTTTTTTCATGCCCGTCTGTAAGCGGCCGCCCACACGGTCTGCGATCCGATCCACGTCCTCAATCATAAGATTCTGCTCTTCGATCTCGCGCCCCATAACGTCCGCTTGCTGGCGCAAATTCCCCACAGTACGAAACACACCATCCAGATCGCGATCCTGTTCTGCCATGATACGCAACTGCTCCTGCTGCTCAAACTCGCCATACGCATCACCTTCCTCGGCCTGCGCCAACGGATCAGCATCGCTGTATCCTTGTCCTGCACGCATGGGAGCTTTGCCTCGGGCACCTTTGGTGGGATCAGGATTTTGCGGTATGGGAGCGCGGTGCAGCGATTTGGCGAGTTCTTCACGCATGTCTTCCACCTCCCCGCCGACTTCTTCGACGAGGCGTTTACGCCGCGTTACTTCGGCGGCGGAGAGGTTGTAGGCGGATGGCGAGGACTCGACGGCGCGGACGGAGGCGATGAGGTCGGCGAGATCTTCGGCGAGGGTGGAGAGGGAGGATTCGAGGTCGGTGAGGGCGGAGGTAAGTTCGGGGGAGGTGGGGGTTGTGGAGAGGGAGCGTATGCGAAGGTAGCTGGTGAATAGGGGCCGGGTCTGGCCGAGTTGAGCGAGGACATCGCTGCGAGGAAGTCAGATTGGGGCTTTGGAAACAAGAAGCAGGATCGGGAATGAGGAGAGATGGGGGAGCGTACGCTTGAACTTGGAGGAATGGGTCCTCCTCGTTCATGGAGGACATCATCTTGAAGGGATGGGCGGGGATGCTACCCGCAATTGCTATGTGGCTTCAGGGGAAGAAGTTGTTCCAGAATCTGGCTCTAAACAGATCTTATTCTGGCCAGCTGGATTGTTTGCGATCATCCCCAGCTCTGAAGCTTCATGTCCAGTAAGGTACTCTAGGCAGATAAGGCTGAAGCTTTCGGCAACCGGGAATTGATTTTCCCGAGGCCCAAAGTCTAAAAAGTGGAATATCTTCAGCCTCGTCCCCCGATTTTTCTCGCACGCTTCAAGAAGCCCAAAAGAAGTAACACGAGAGCAGCCTCCCGAAAGGCCAGAACGAAATACTGGAGATTCGACTTTACCCCGGAACACCCCCTTATCCCCCGGACGCAGCAACCGCTCAATTATGGCGCCAGATAGAGCTCTTCCCATATCAGACTACTTCGAAGAGGTTGACGACTATGTCGACTCGCTGCTGCAATTTGCTACATCCTCAGTCATGTTCCAGACGCTCTGTGGCGGTGTTCACATTCTGGATTTCTTCACCCAGGAGCCTGCTCTATTCGACACGGTACTCTCTGCAGAATGGCGTCAATATCTCTTGTCCGCAGAGTCCATGGATTTGCTCGATTTGCTGATGCGAGACGACCTGAAAGCTCCAGACACGTTGGAAAAGCATAAGCAGCCTCCGCAAAGCTTGCTACGCTATATCGAGGACATCAGGAAGCACTGCCTTAATCGTTCCTTCACCCAGAGAAAGCTGAAGCAGACAAAACTGTCAAGAAGTGTCTCTGTTGGAATGGTTCCGAAGAAAATCCACGAAGTCACAAATTTTGCCAGCTACGTCGACACTTTAGTTGATGATATCGCTGCCAAGACAGGACACGAGATCACCCATCTTGTGGATTTTGGCAGTGGTCAAAACTACCTGGGACGTAGTCTTGCTAGCCCTCCCTACAACAGACACGTTGTGGCACTCGAAAGCAAAGAAAACAACATCAACGGCGCGAAGAATTTTGACGTGCTTGCCAGAGTGGCAGAGAGGCCCAAGATCTTACGGAACAAGAAGCTGTACAGACAGTACCTTGAGAACAATTTGTCTACAGATCAATCCGGACAGGACAGCCCGCCAGCAGTAGATGATGCAGGCAAAACCCAAGCAGTCAATGGTGCTGACTTTCGTTCGACAAAGGACCTGGATCCTGTCTATACAGTGGCAGAAGGCAAAGGCTCAATTCAGTATGTCGAGAGCATAGTCAAAAATGGTGATCTGTCTCCTGTTGTCAAACAGATATCAATGGCCTCTAATGGAATCAATTCCGAGGTTACGGTGTCATCCGAGCCAGACATCCCAACAATGATAAAATCTATCGAATCAACCGAAAGCCCAGAGACTTCTAGTGGTGCCGTCAATGGCAGGGAACAGAAAGAACCTCGCCTGATGACAGTCTCCATCCATTCATGTGGAAACTTATCTCACCATGCCATCCGCTCACTCGTTGTGAACTCAGAAGTCAAATCAATTGCTATTGTCGGCTGTTGCTACAATCTTCTTACAGAAAGACTCGGGCCTCCTACTTGCAAGCACCCCTCTCTGCGTCCGAATCTACGGCCCATCAACGCTCGCGTTCTCCGCGAATCCCTGGCTTGCGACCCTCAAGGCTTTCCCATGTCCGAACGACTGGCGAAATACAATGGTGACGGAATTAGACTCAACATTACAGCCAGGATGATGGCCGTCCAAGCACCGCAAAACTGGACCGAAAAGGAAAGTGACTCGTTTTTCACTCGTCACTATTTCCGCGCCCTGCTTCAAAAGCTCTTCCTGGATCGGGGTGTAGTATCCCGGCCAGTGTCTTCGTCGGCTGGCGATTCTGAATCTCAGACCGCGGAAACTGGGCCTACGGACCCCGTCATCATTGGGTCGTTGAGAAAAGGTTGCTATGATAATTTCACAGCCTATGTACGAGGTGCTGTTCAGAAGTTGGCCAATGATCCCAACAGAGGCAAGCCTGTGCTGGAGAAGATGTCAGGCATCACGGACGAGGAGATAGAGGGGTACGAGCGGGACTACTCGAAAAGGAAGAAGGAACTGAGCGTCATGTGGTCGTTGATGGCTTTCAGTGCTGGCGTAGTGGAGAGTTTGATCGTTGTCGATCGCTGGCTGTATCTCTTGGAACATTCTGACGTGGTCAAGGACTGCTGGGTGGAGCCTGTCTTTGATTATAAGCAGAGTCCGAGGAATCTGGTTGTGGTGGGAGTCAAAGAGTGATACTGGCGCATTACAGTGCCATGAAAATAGTCTGAATACGGGTGAGATCAGTGGGTGACAATATACCCAATCACTGGGAATACTTTCAATTGCTTTGAATGTTCCAGAGAGAAAGCGCAGGAAATGGAGAATGGAAGAGATTGAAGAAAGCTACACATCGACAGAAAACCTGTTGTTTTGCCTTAATCCTGTGTAACTGTGCACAGATGATGGATAGAGTTCGCCAAGAGATGGATTGACTTTGTCCATTATCAGCCCTACAACACTTTTTTTATTCCCGAAGCCGAAGATAACAACTCCATCATGTGGAAAAGCAAGAGGCGTTCAGAAAATGTAATTTGGGGCCGTCTCCGCAGATGCAATCATGCAAGTCGACCCTTGTGCTGGCCTCGGCTCTCACGGCTGCCTCGCTGCAAATTTCCCAATTACGCGGCCGCATGAACGTCTTGTGATAGCCACCAGACCTCGCATCAGGCGACATCACTGGTCGGCGTCGTGTGGATATGCAGCTTACGTTTGGGTGCCCACCCTCCCAATTTTACGTGTGGACGGCGTGGTGTTCTCGCCGAAGGTAAGTACAACCGGTGGGCCGACCTTCGCCAGCAAGTCAATTTCCTACTCGCATCGTGAACCCCATCGTGTGTTGCCGACCCTTTCGCTTCTGCTTCAAGTCGCCGACACTTAATCTTCCTGTTGTCCCACTAACAGGATTTCACCTCTGCAAGATTGACTATACAGCCATGATAAGGGTACGCCGAGCTCAAAAACAACTCCACACCTCTGAATACCACCGCAACCTCGACTAGCAAGCGCCATGAGGCGCCGAGGATTCTGTCTGTGCCTTCAACTCGCTATCCTGGTGCTATCCGCCGCAGCGCTGTTGCTCAGCTTCGGCCGGTACATTAGCTTCTCGGTCGTCGAATATGGCCTCATCTTTGCAGATGACTACTTGGACCAGACTACCTTGAAGTCTTGGACAGGTGAGCTCGGGCCTATGTCCTTGAATTCCACGTACATTTATTATATGCTCAAGTTCATACTGACTTGTTTTCGACAGTCGGCGAAGGCAGCGCCAGCATCTGGCAAGAAAATGGCACCCTCCCCCTCGAAGCCGACACTACATCTGAGCGCGGCAAGTCCAGATTCCTCAAGGCAGCGCCAAAATACATCAAGGCTATCATGGACCCCAAAGACACAACCTTTCCACGCCTCTCATGCCCCAATTCCAAGCTCAAACGTTACTCCTACCTGGAACGTATGACCGCCCGTCTTCCCAGCGACGACGCAAGTACCAAAGCCGGCGTGAAGCCGAAATACTTCTTCGCTCTTGACCTACACGATGCTGCGCCTATCCTTCCCCGTCTTCTCGGCACGATCGTTGAAACCATGCGTTATCTCGGTCCCGAAATCTGCGCCCTCAGTATCGTCGAAGGCCGCAGCGTCGATGGCACTTTCGAGATCCTCAAGTCGCTACATGACGAAATTGAAGGGCTCGGCGCCGCCTACTTTTTCCAGTCTACGAGCTTGAATTCGGAGACCGATGCGAGAATTGAGGTGTTGGGAGCTTTGCGAAATGCCGCACTCGAACCGCTGAGACTGTATCCAGAGGACTATGACGAGGATACGATTGTGGTATTTTTGAATGATGTAGCGGTCTGCATGGACGATATTCTAGAGCTGATCCATCAGCGAATGCACCAGGGCGCGGACATGGTGTGTGCGATGGACTGGACATATGTCGGCAAGAACCCAACATTTTACGATGTGTGGGTTGCGAGGGGCATGAATGGGGATTCTTTCTTCAGCATTCCGCCAGATGGGAACTGGAATAATGCGTGGAATCTTTTCTGGAACGATAAAGAGACCAGAGCCATGTTAGCGAAGCATTTGCCATTCCAAGTATTCAGCTGTTGGAATGGCGCGACGGTTTTTACTGCGAAGCCAATTATGGAGAGGAAAGTCGGGTTTCGAGGTCCGAAAGAGGGAGAGTGCTATATGGGGGAGCCGCAGCTGTTCTGTAAGGATATGTGGAGGGAGGGCTTTGGGAAAATTGCGGTTGTGCCGATGGTTAACTTGGAGTATGTGGATGAGAAGGCAAAGGAGCTGAAAGACCTGAAAGGTTATGTCAGTAAGTGGGCTACGGATGAGGATATGAAGGAAGAGCTGAGGATTGGTTGGGAGGAGAACCCACCGAAGGAGGTCAAGTGTATGCCTGGAGACTACAGGGACCAGACTTGGGTTCCTTGGAATCAGGGGCTTGATTAGGCTGGATAGCCTGCGATGCTTCAATGAGAAACGAATGAGATATATGTACCCTTTCTCTTCTGCGGAAGTCCGGAATCGTTGCGAGCCTTCAATTTGCAACAAATCCGACCTGATCCAAGGACACAGGGGTACCGTAGCATGCTGGGATAGGAAATAACGGTGTATGTGCAAATGAAATTAAACTGATCCTAGACAGCTGAGCGAAACGATCAGGAGTACAACGAGAATTCAAATCACGAAATTGTTTATAGCCGGGCTACTCACACAAACGCTGATATCGGGCCGTAAAGACCTTCGAGTCACTCTGTATGAAAAGGGACGCAAGCTCTTTTCGTCCCACCATTAAGTAAGATATCCGTCTTCATCGCTCAGAGTAATTAATTCGAGTTCGAGAAAGGTCAAAAGCCTCTCTGATTCTCTCAAACGCCGAATACTATTATTAGTGAACGCTCCGATGTCCTGAGTTCCGTGTTGGGTATCATGTTCTTGAAAAAACGCCCCCTTGATATAGACAAGTCTCGCCCCCACTATGGCATGCAGTACCCCCGAATTCAAGCTCCACCCCCCTTTCACCTAAAGAGCTGTCTGCCTCCAAGCCTGATGCCGAATCTTTCAACGCCAGTCCGCTGTTGCATCTTATGCAGGTTGAGCAAACCCACAGCTTCGCCACCGGTGCCCTTCTCGATCTTGATTCTCCTCAATGCCTCGCGCAGATGGTCAGGGGTCAGGGGACCACGTCTCGTCTCTTTCATTTTGTCTTCCACTTTCTCTGCATCTGCATTCGGCGATTCTGACGACTGCGGCGGCGGTGCAATGACGGGGAATTCGTCGACACCCCGCTCTAACCACTGTGTTTGTACCTCGCGTGCTTTCTCGATCAGGTCTCCGACAAAGCTCTTGGCGACCCAGCGGATGGCATTGATGACGGTAGCAGGTGCCGATTGTGAGAGTGTTTGATTGACAAGCTAGACTCGAGCAGCAAACATTAGTTATGTGTATCTTAAAACGCCTTTTACCGTTTTTGAACTTCGAAGTTTTCACGCATGAAGGGAAGAACAAAGGTAAGCAGCTCACCCTCCTCGTAACCGACTCCTGAAACTTCGTAGAACGCCACGTCTCAAACCTCGTCTGCTGGTCACTATCAAAGTGCCGATACAGCATCGAGCGCCACTCCGCCTCTTTCCTCTGCTCCTCATCATTCTGCCTCGTCGTAGCCACCACGCCATCATCACCGTCATCTTCCTCATCCAGCGGCGTTTCATCGCGTCCATCCTTGCCATTCGCGCCCGAAGCCACAGTCCCCGCTCTGCCGCCAGCTACTGATGCCGCCTCTGTATCAGCCTTAGACTTGCGCCCGCGCTTCTTCTTAATTTTCACAGTGCCGGTGGCTCCGGAAACAAGACTGGCGCGATCTATGCTGGCGGAAGGCGAGTAGCGACCGGACTCGGGAGAGGGGCCTTCGGGGGGGAAGGAAGTCTGGCGGAGAGGGTGCGCGGAGTGCGCGGATGTGTTGGAGACCATGGAGGGTTTGCGGCGCTTGTTGTTGGGGCCGGGGCCGAGGAGGTCAGCGGGGCGCTTCTTGGAGCTGGGAAGGGGCGTGTGAGAGGGGTACGGTGGTGAGGTTGAGGTCGCGAATGGGTGCGAAAAAGAGGGTGGTGAAGCCATGGTTGTGGAGTTGTGGTCGAGGCGGTCAACCGAGGTTCACGAGTCAGAGGTGTTTGGTTGAGGAGAGACCGAGGTCGAGGATCTTGGCGAAGTGGTGGCGGAGTTTGGCCACGCAACTGTGAATCTGGGTGAAACTGGAAGGCGCCAGCAGGAATTGGAGAGATGTACATGTAGATTTGATGGTGTCGCGAGATGGAGTAAGTACAGGGATTGGGATCGTAAGGCTGAGAAATGACTTCAGCTCGCAGCGACAAGGCTGAATTCAGTTTGACTCGGAGTCCGGAGACTTTGAGAATTTGACTCGGCCCCGCGAACCGCTTATTCTAAAAGATGGGCAAGCTATGAAGAAGCGCTTGTCTTTCTCGCCTCTTCAATTACTACCTTAAACTCTCTAGGCTCTCTTCAACCGGCTGTCAGTGAGGCACAGCTCCCGGATTCCGTCAAGCCTCGCTGAACCCGAAAATCTTCATTCCCATCTCCGGAGCCCGCCACTCCCACCGAAAAAATTAAAACATAATCGAAATGGTCCAATTCGCACAAAGCTCGCCGAACGAGCGAAGACGTCGTTCGCAAGAGGCCGCGTCCGACTCGGCCTCACTCGCAGACGACGCTTCCGGCTCTCGCAAAAGGAAGTCCGGCGATGTCGACGACGACGGCAGCCACAAGGAAAAGAAGAAAAAGTCCAAGGACAGGAAAGCAACAACCAACGGCGAACATTCAAAACCAAAGCGCCGCCACAGCATCAGCAAAGCCGCCCGCGACCCCAGAGACGAAGCATCGCCCGGCGGCCCCGCCGAGACAGACACTCGCTCTCCCTCGCCCGTCATTGACTTCGATGGACTGAGCCGACCAAGTAGGCTCACTGCGCTCCGCTCGCATCTTCCAAACCGCTAACACACGCAGGCCGCGGAACGCGCGAGCGACTCGAAGAAACACCCGAGCAGGCGGCTCTCCGCGTACAGAAGCTTTCAGGCGCTGTACGGACGATCTTGGAATGCTTGGGCGAAGATCCGGATCGGGAGGGTTTGCTGGGAACTCCTGAGCGCTATGCTAAAGCCATGCTGTTCTTCACCAAAGGCTATCAGGAAAACGTAAGAGATGTGGTGAATGACGCCATTTTTCACGAAGGCCATAATGAATTGGTTATCGTCAAGGATATCGAGGTTTTCAGTCTGTGTGAGCACCATATGGTGCCTTTTACTGGCAAGGTAAGCAAGCATGTCCTAATGTTTCAGTCCGGCGAGCACTGTGCGTAGGTCTGACTGATCCCCTAGATGCATATTGGCTATATTCCCGATCGCAACGTAATAGGCATTTCCAAGCTCCCCCGAATCGCAGATATGTTCTCCCGGCGCCTCCAGATCCAAGAACGCCTCACCAAAGACGTCGCCCACGCCATAATGGAAATCTTGAAGCCGCAGGGCGTTGCGGTCGTTATGGAATCCAGCCATCTCTGCATGGTGATGCGAGGTGTCGAGAAGACAAGTGCTACAACTATCACCAGCTGTGTGCTCGGATGCATAGAGAAGCGCCAAAAGACGCGGAACGAGTTTTTCAGCCTCGTGGGATTGAACAAATGATTTTTTGTTTGATAAAGAAAAAAAGGGGCAACGGGATGCTCTGTCGGGGAGATTTTAATGGCGTTCGGGGGCTACAGCATTCAACAGCTATTCGTGATATCAGGCCTGGGGCGGCGTTCAGTGCTTGGTCTTAACGCCATTTCTGCAGCGTTGCTATTGTTTCCTGGCCATGTATATAGGGTCATGGGGTCCTATATGCGCGCCTCTCATCTACCAAAAAGTTATGTAGAGCTTTGGGGGACTTCGCGGTCCAAGTGTTTCAACAGGGGACCGGTTTCACTGGCATTTTCTCAACACAGAAAGCCAGAAACAACAAAAATGTAATAGTCTTCATTCAAGACTATCAATGTCCTCTTCCTCTTCGATCTCAGGGCTATGTTACCACTTCTTGACCCTCCTCACCGTCTCCCCATAGACTCCTTGCTGCACCTCAGCAACCCTCTTCTTCGCCAGTTGCAAGATCCTCTCCTGAACTTCATCAATCCCACCCCCCGCATTCACAACCACCATATCATCCGTCTCCTCCCGCCCACTTTCCTTCAGCTCCAAGAACAGCTTCCTAACTTTCACCTGCATTTCTTTCTTTTCATACTTCTCATCTCCATAGCCTCCTCTGGCTTCTGCTTGCTCTGGTTCCAGGTCGAGAAAGACTACTAGGTCCGGGCGAGGAAGACCGACATCGGGTTCTCGGGCCCATGAGAGGGGGAGAGAGGGGTTGGCTTTTGCGGCGCTGTACACTATGCCGGAGTAGTAGTAGCGGTCTATTAGGACGGTTTCTCCGCTTGCTAGGGAGGTTTCGATATCGTGTCTGTTTGAGGTCAGACAGGTTAGAAGTAGACACTTCTAATCTACTTGTAAGGTGAATTGTGAACTCACGCAAGCTCCCAGCGGTTTGCCGAGAACAGAAGATGGATGACATGGTCCTCAATGTCCGTTTTGCTCTGTAGGTAGCTGTCTATCATCTGACCTATGGTGGTTGACCGGTCTATTGTAGTGTGTCAGGGATAGACACCTCGAAAGTAGAGACCGGAGTAAATCTGGACAGAAAATGGTATCTACCTGGAAATCGTAGTTTCTTAATGGCAATGCCATTTTTGGATAGGTTTTCGGCCAGTTTGGCTAGCTGAGTAGTCTTGCCAGCTCGGTCGAGGCCCTCGATGACTATGAGAGCTCCCCGCGGCGGCGAGGCTACAGCTTCACTTGCCATGTTTTTCCGTTTCTGAGCCGCACTTGATATGCTTTTCCGTTTCAGAGCCGGGGCAGGAATCTTTTCGAAATGGATCTTCCAGTAGGGCAAGCTGTAGTGTCGGTAAGGCACAAAAGCTGCTATCGGTTCAATTTTGAAGCGTAGCCTACCACTGGAAGTTGCAATTGACCGGAGATTGAAGGTCGAAGAGCAGCGTTGAGGTTCGGAAAATCAATGTTCAGCCTTGTCGATTTTAGCTTCTCGGGCGCTGCGCACGGACCACTCAACACGGGCCGCTAAAATTCACAAGATCGACCTGCAGCCAAAGCCGCATCTTCCACAGCACAAGCTCTCCACCACTCTCGACGTCGACCTTTTCCAAACTTCAACTGCGCTTTCCCACGCGCCCATCTCCAGCGAACGACTTTCATGACGCAATAGAAGCACAGCAGCTATACACATCCTCCAAAACACACCAGCCTTCTGCTCGCAAAACTCCATTGCGCCGCCTGCGCACCTTGCGGACGGTCCAGTGCCGTGGTTGAAGCTGTTGCGCTTTTGATCGACCTAGGTCCTACATCTGAACTACGAACCCAGAGAGCTGCCGGCACACAGTCGCCCTTCTTCAAATGGCCATGGCGAACCGCCAGGGCTTCGAGTCGCTGGTCTGGAACATTGACAACATCAGAGATGTGGCCGAGTCGGTTGGCATATCAGCGCTCAGCGAGGAAGTCGTCAGGGACCTGTCGCATGAGGTCGAGTATCGCATCGGACAGGTGATCGTGGAGGCTATGCGCTTCATGCACCAGGGAAGGAGGACGGTGTTGGGCACGCAAGATATCACACAGGCGCTGATGAGACTGGACGTTGAGCCGCTGTATGGCTATGAATCGACCAGGCCGCTGAGATTCGGAGAGGCTTCGTTGGGTCCTGGACAACCTCTGTTCTACATTGAAGACGAAGAAGTGGATTTCGAGAAGTTGATCAATGCGCCGTTGCCAAAGGTTCCCAGGGATATGACTTTCACAGGTGGGTTTGCAGCGCGTGTAGCGTCTGCGAGTAATTGCGTCTTGACTGACCGACGTATTACAGCACACTGGCTCGCAGTCGAAGGCGTCCAGCCATCCATACCGCAGAATCCTACGACAGCTGAAGCGCGCTCACAAGAGCTACTTCCCAAAGGCCCAGGCGCCAACCCCTCTCTAGCCGCCATGGCAGGCAACGACAACGTTTCCACCAAGCCCCTGGTGAAGCACATCCTCTCCAAAGAGCTCCTCCTCTACTTTGACAAAATCCGTGCCGCCCTCCTGGACGAAGAAGACGAAGAAGAAGCCGAACGCGCCCGCTCCTCCGCCCTCGAATCCGTCCGCAGCGACCCCGGTCTGCACCAACTCGTCCCCTACTTCGTCAACTACATAGCCGAGAAAGTAACCCACAGTCTGAAAAACATCTTCGTTCTTCACCAGATGATGCTACTAGCAGCTGCTCTCATCGCAAACAAATCCCTCTTCATCGAACCCTACGTCACGCCCCTCATGCCACCCATCCTGACTTGTCTTGTCGGACGCAAGCTAGGAGCAGATGCTCACAGCGAGGGCTCCAAGGAGCAATATGACCTCCGCTGCCTAGCCGCATCGCTCATCGGCGCCATCGGTCGAAAATACGACCAAGCCTCCTCCCAGCTGAAGACACGCCTCGCGCGCACCTGTCTGAAGCACTTCCTCGATCCCACCAAGCCCCTGACAGTCCACTTCGGCGCCATCAAAGGCCTCCAAGCCGTCGGTGGCTCCGAAGCCGTGCGTCTTCTGATCTTGCCGAACTTACGGCTTTACGATCAGTTGCTAGCCAAAGTGCAGTCAGAGAAAGGCGAGGACAGTGCGGATGTGCACATGGTGCTTGGTGCGATCATGGAGGGCCTGCAAAGCCTGGTGGACGGCGATGCGATGGTGATTAACGGGGGCGATGTTGTTGCGAGAGTGGCGCAGTTGAAGGAATTGCTGGGTCCGATTGTGGGAGCGAGGGTTGCTAGTGAGGAGAATTCGGCGTTGGCGAAGGCGGTTTTGGAGGCTAGTGAGAGATGAGGGCGCATGGGGCATACTGACATGGATTCTTAAGGAGTCTGTCTATTGGCGTTTGGATGGCATGGCGATGATAGCCTGGAAATAAGCGGGAGTTGGGGGACTGCATAATATGGGGGCGTACTAGTATCATGTACGTGGGATGAAAGGTGGGCACTTATACCGCCGGGATGGGGAAATACTAGATATACTTGCTAGCGCCTTTCGTTCTACATACCGAGGATAGTTAGAGCACTATTGATGAATAGTGAGTCGATATCTTCAAAGCTGCATTTGTCTGGCGTACTGGCATAGTGAGAATTGTCATCAAGGTATGTACGGCTTTTTCATCTTCACAGATACGAGTCACCCACATTTCGTTGCATACATTCAGTGGCATGAGTGTGATAAAGCCATAATGTTTTTCATTTGCCTTCCTTCCATCCAGCTATGTAGCTAGGTATCTGCAAGACAACGCCCGGTTCAATCGAGATCGATCCGTCTAGTCATACAAGCCAAAGCGCCTCATGCCGACGCCTTCCAAGGCCCATTTGATTCATCCATCGTGGAAGTGAAGCAGCGGTGTGACGCGAGATATGAAGTGTATGAATCACCGCATGCCGTCGTGAAGAGTCAGGTTGTGAAGACAGACAAAGCGTTTATAGCTTGTTCACTTCATCGTTGACAATGTTGTTCATCTCGGGGTCCATGCCGGAGGGGAGACCTTCTTTGCTGGCGAAGGAGTCGACGGCTGGGAAGAAGAAGTTGGGATTAGTATGTGATGATGGAGTTGGGGACGGACAGGTCTGGGGGAGAGGAGGGTGATGCTGGACCGAGAATGAGAGAAGAGGGGGAAAGAGAGAAGCTGGAGCTTACCAGAGTCGACCATGGTGTCCTCCATCTTGTCGTTGGACTGGCCCTGCTCGTTACCGGAGGGGTTGGCCTGCTGGTCGGCGCCAGTGCCGTCAATGGCATTCTCAGCCTCTTGGAAAAAACTCTCTCCCTCAGGCATGATGGCGATTTGTTTGAGTTTTGTGGGTTGGGTTTGGTGTTGAAGGGTGTTGAAGTGTGTGGAGGAGGCTTCGTGAGGATGGAGGTTTGTGGTATGGGAGGAGAGAAGAGAAGAGAGGGAGCTGAAGAGGAGGCTAAGTACTTAGCGGGGTCAGTGTTCTAGAGGAAAGAACTATCGTCATTCACTGCCAGCAGCACATGCCAGATGAGGTGAATGGTGGAAATGACAAGCCCCGGTGCAGAGAGCCGAGGGCGTCAAGGATGATTTCTGGTTTCTGGCAAAGCCGTGCCTGCTGCATGTGGATCCGGCCAGTCTCAAGGTTGAACAGTTGACAACCGCGTTTCATCCTCCCTTGAATATCGTACGTCACTTTGTGCTTATCGTCCAATCAACACCTACAGGAAGGCATTCATTGGAAGTCCCTGCCATCGACGATACCCATATCAAATATCACATTCAGCGCTTCCCCTTAATGTTCCTCTTGTGACATGACCCTCAGGCATTCACTCCTTGTCGGTTCTGGATCTCCCCGAAAGGACTGAATCTGATCTCCAAGCATTGTGCGAGTCGTCTGGAATCTCAGATTCCGCAAATAGTAAGCAGACATCATCGTGGCAGTTCTAGGTCTTCAAGTGGACTGGTCCCCTGAACCCATACTGACGATGCTTAGTGGGGCCTAGTGCGACAGCTCGAAAACAAGCTTTTGGCCAAGCTCGTGGAATGTGGGGTTGAAGCTTTGGCCATGCGTCGCCAAGCCGGATGCAACCGACGCCGTCTTGATATGTCCTCTTGTGAGGTGCACTGACGGTGCAGGCAGAAGGGGAATGGTATATGTACTGAATAGGAATAATCAATTCCGTCCTTCGGCACCCGGCTGTTTTCACCATTGCTCTACACCTCTGATCTCTAAAGAACTTCGCCAGATCCCCGGAGACCGGAGAAGATCCGTTTTCCGGATGTTGGAGAAGCTTGCGAAGGTGGCTTGGAGAATGTATAGGACCAAAAATTAAATGTCTAGAATCGCAAAACCTTATTTATAAGAGGAATCGGACGGAGAGGCTTTAAGGCCCTGCAAAGGTGCAACGGAGGGAAACCAGAACCTCAGATTTGCGCCAGTCAGGCCGCTGAAGAAGACACATATATTTGACGATGATTTTTGAGATTTTTCTACGTATCATCTCCCTCATCACCTGTCAGGTAGACGAGGAATCCCCGCAGCATCCCTCATATCACACAGAGGTTGCGAAGCCTTCCATTAGACCCCTCCATTAAAATCACTAGGTACACATAATCAAATCAACACGACCTGCATCACCCTACCTTCTCACCGTATCCGGAATCGCACTCGCATTCCCTCCCGCCGTCGATTTACCATTCAAGCTCGCCCCTCCATGCAACTTAAACCAATCCAAAAACTGAAACATACTCGCCTTCGGAATCCTCTCCAAGCTCGTCTGGTTCAAATACTGCAATCCAAACTTCGTGCTACTCCCCGACTGCCACTCAAAGTTATCAAAGATCGCCCATCCGAACGCACCCGTCACATTCACCCCATCATACACCCTCGCAGCAAGGATGTTATCCAAGAACCCCTGATAATAATCCGCCCGCCTCAAATCCCACAATATCGTAGTCAAGCTCGTCTCCAAGCTCTCAAACGGCTCCGCAAACCCAAATTCCGTCACTATCACATCTGGAATCTTCGGGAACAATTTCTTGGTAAGATCGTTCAGCAGGCCTCGGATGGCAAATGGCGTGTCGTAAAGCCAGCTATCGCCATTGTCCGCTGCGGGGCCTATGGGGAAACCATCCGGCGCTAGTTTCGTCTGTCCAGCACAAACTGGCCAATTCGGATCTGAGGAATTGGCAGCACAGGCGGCTGAACCACCAGGAAGAGCGTAGACATATGCACCGGTGTAGCCATCGCAAGCATAAAAGTCGCAAGAGCCTTTGATCATCTCTTTCTGCGCCTGTGTGAAGTTGGGAAGCATATCGCCCAATGTATCTTTCATGACTTGGGGGTAGTCGCCATCAGTCCAACATCCGCCGAACCACCCAAGATTAAATTGATAGGAGCGATCTACGGCATCAGCATCGCCGGCTGAGCTGGAATTGGGCATGAAGTAGTTTGCGCTGTTTTTGAAGGAGATCCGGCCGCGGCCTTTGAATTCTTCGTGGTACCATTTGGCGACTTTGGCGTGGGCGAGGATAGTGTAGTGGCTGCAGGCGATTCGTACGGGGAGACCGCTGGTTAGGTTGTTGTAAGCTGGGTAGAGGCCGTTGGTGTTGCCGGCGGGGTAGCCGCTGTATTGCCAGTCGCAGTATTGGGGCTCGTTGAATGTACTCCAGATTGGCACGTATTCGTCGTAGCGTTCGATGACGAATTTGGCGTAGTTGAAGAAATCGTCGACGATCTTCTCTGAGGTCCATGCTCCGTAGGAGTTGAATAAGGCCAGTGGTGTGTCCCAGTGGAAAAGATCTATCACGGGCTTTATCCCTAGAGAAACGGCGGTCGCAATAACGTCGTCGTAGTGGACAACTCCTTGTTCATTGACTGGCGATCCTGCTAAGCCGAAGGGGAAGAACCTCGGCCATGACATCGTGACAGAGTAGTATGGGATTCCCAGATTTGCAAGACGAGCGAGATCTTGCTTGTATAGGTAGTAATGTGAGGCAACAACGTCTCCCGTAGTGTTGTCCGCGACGGCGTTCGGAGCTCGGTGGGCGAGGAGATCCCATATCGACGGCCCTTTGCCTTCATCTTTTGCGGCTCCCTCAATTTGATACGCAGAGCCCGTGACGCCCCAAGCGAAATTATCAGGCAATTTGTCTCCGTTAAGGGAAGTATCGTAAGTTGGCACCTAACTTGTATTAGCTGGTGGCTTAAGGAAAGCCAAGAATTCCATTCCATTTGTAACCATAGACTCCCAGCAACGAAACAACAGTGAAGAAAGAATCGAAATACCTGAGGATGCATCTTCCCAGGTCGCGCATAGGATGAAGGCTCAGCCGTTGGAGAAACGGTTGTGGTGATCGGCCCAACCGCAATGCTTCCCACCTGATCCCAGAGCAATGCCAACTCTTCATCCGAATAGGTATATGCAATTGTTGTCGTCGCTGCCGAGACATTGTAGACGTTGAACGAATAGCCAGTAGGACTGGGGAAAGTAAGAGAGCTGGGTGCTGTTGGTGCCGGAGCCGACATATTGGTGGCTTGGACTGGATATAGAAACAGCAGCACCTTCAGGAGATCTGACAAGCGTGACTGGCGGAACACAATTGGGAGAGCCATGTTTCCGGATCTCGTAGCAGCAGGTAGAGCAGAAGAAGACGTGAGAGATACCTGGACCTACCTTCATTTTAAAGCAGAGGTCCGCGGCGCCTCAATCGTCATCATGGCCTTTGAAGGCAAGACGCGGTGAATGGGACTCTCCCGTCCCGAGTAGCATTGACAAAAGTAAAAGTATAAAAACAAAATAGCGTTTCCCAAAAAGGCAAAACAGTCTGGTAAAGTCAATGCATCCAGTCGATCAGGGACAGATGAAAAAACGCATTCAACCAACGGGGGAACAGGCTCCGCGACAGAACAAGTAGCTATTTCGGCTGCAAGGAACAAAATTGCTGCTTCCAAGTGATCTCACCACTTTCTCGCAGATGGCTTGACGAGGCTCATTCAGCCTATTGCGTACCCCGCACACGCACACTTTCTGGCTTTGGACATGTAGATCATAAAATGAAACGACCTCGACATGGAAACGACGAGGTCGAGATTAACGACAGATGCTTTGCTCTCAGAACATGTGTGCGGCGAGGCCAATGACAGAATGCCACTGGCCAGCCGCGACATCGTTGCTGCCACTTCCGAGGACGCAGCGCGACGTTGTGATGCTCGTGGTGAGAGAACAGAGTCGGAGAAATCGCGAAATTTGAAGACATTTGCTTTGGCGCCTCGATTTCCAGGCACATAATTCTATGCTGACATAAGATGGTAATGCGACGCTTCTTATTGGCCAGAGCGAAGGCTCCTAGCTCATCAATGATCCATGACCGAGGTCTTATCCGACCTCTGCCGATCCATGACAACGACAACGACTTCTGAGGACCTCTCTCTCCATCTCCACTCCAATTGCACCTATCCCTCGATACGGCGAACAGAAACTCTTTCGAATCGTCCAAAATGTTCGCACAAAGAATGTCGCAGCAGGCTCTGAGGCGGGGTGAGTTGCGTCCTTTGCTATCGCCATCCCTTCAACATGCTAATCCGTGAACCAGCGGTTGCCGGCAAGCCCAATCTGGTCTCCCAGATGGCTTCCAAGGGAATGATGGCTCCCGCTGTTATGGGTGCTTCGACGCAGATGAGGTTCGTATTTCTGCCTCTCAGCATTACCTCGCTCCTCGCCCGCTACCTCTCTACTCCTCCGAATGAGCTCTTGGACTTCCACAGCTCCCTCACTAACACAAACCCCCAGACCCGTCGCAACCCAACCCATGAAGCCTGCCGACTCCTACGAAATCCTCGTCGCCCAACGCCGCAACCGCCCCGTCTCCCCCCACCTCTCCATCTACAGGCCCCAGATCTCCTGGATCCCTTCCATGTTCAATCGCATCACGGGCGCCACCCTTTCCGGCACCTTCTACATTTTCGGCTCCGCCTACCTCCTTTCCCCACTCTTCGGCTGGTCACTCGACTCTGCAACAATGGCTGCAGCATTTGCCTCCTGGCCTGTGGCATTGAAGGTGGCAACCAAGTTCTTTTTCGCTATGCCGTTTACTTTCCACAGCTTCAATGGCATTAGACATTTGATTTGGGATATGGGAAGACAGTTTCAGAATAAGACGGTGCAGACGACAGGTTGGTTGTGTGTGGGGGTTAGCACTGTGAGTGCGTTGGCTTTGGCGCTGCTTTGGTAGGGGGTGAGCGAGGGTGTTGTATAGGTTAGAGAGGCGTTACCTTTTCGAGAATGAACTTTTTCAAGAATATCTGTCGGTCACAGAAAGCCGACTTTGCTGCTTTCGAGAAGATGGGCGAGGTAGTTCTTTGCATGTGACTGAGCTTGCCCGCATTGCTCCCGTTGAAGGAAAATGCCATTCAAAAGATATGGGCGAAGAGCATAAGCATAGGCGCTATGTCTCCGTGAGCACCAAATGCATGAAGATGTGCCTACCAAGCAGTATGAGAGCGGAACGGAGCATGGGGTTGGAAAGCTGGCATAACAAGTGTGTGAGGGATATTGGGGAATGGGACGATCTAGGACAACGAACTTGGGACTCAGGACTCGAGATGTGGGACTTAAGGATTTGAAGCACGGCGTTCCCATAGCTCTCATATCCTCTTCACAAAACCTCCCCTTATCCATCTGCGCCTGGCAGGCCTCGCGGGGGGGGGGGGGGGGGGGGGGGGGGGGGGGGGGGGGGGGGGGGGGGGGGGGGGGGGGGGGGGGGGGGGGGGGGGGGGGGGGCGGGGGGGGG